>CAIGRF010269812.1:0-19789 GCA_903798235.1 Fraxinus ornus
TTTTTTTTTTTTTTGTGTCTTTATATATATTATGTAGTCGACTCCAAATATATGTTTGCTAATATTGAAATTCGACTTGTAGTATCATGGTGGTACTAATTTTGGCCGAGTATCCGGGGGACCATATATTGCAACAACATATGATTATGATGCACCCCTCAATGAATATGGTAATCAAACAATCATATTCGTAAATTTCATTTTTGTTCATATGTTAAAATTGTTTAATAAATCTGGTTTGATGTTTTAGGTGAACCGAACCAGCCCAAATATGGACATCTCAAGGAGCTACATTCCCATCTCATGTCGATGGAGAAGATTTTAACTCACGGCAACGTTACAAACAAAGATTACGGAAATATGATGTCTGTAAGTATATGCATTTTCCTTTTTGTTTCGGTTTTTCTGTAGAAAAAAATATTGCAAGATTAAGTAAACTGCAAGATTAAGTAAACTAACTTTTTGTTTCAACTTTCAGCATACAATCTATAATTACGATGGGACAAGGGTATGTTTTTTTGGCAATGCAAATCAGAATGATGCTATAACAATCAACTTTGAAGGCACAAACTATACTGTTCCAGCTTGGTCTGTCAGCATTCTTCCCGACTGTAAAACTGAAGTTTACAACACGGCTCGGGTAAGTGCTAATCTCATACTAATGCATTAATACTTTTGAAAATACTAAATTGACTTTGTTTCATTTGATAGGTTAGTACTCAAACATCTGTAATGGTGAAGAAACTCCCTGATGAAGCAGAAGAAAAAAGTCATTATAATTTGGAATGGTCGTGGAGAGTTGAGAAATTTGAGCACTTCAAAGCCCACCCTTTAAAGGGTGTTACTTATGCTAATCAACTCCTTGATCAGAAACTTGTTACAAATGATACCAGTGATTACTTATGGTACATGACAAGGTATTGATCATTTGATCTCTTCGTAATGTAATTAACTAAAATTATCTTTCCTTTGGCCAAATACATTTTGGATTCGTCATTAATAACTCTGTTGATTTCATACAGTTTTGAGATTGATGAAGATGATCCAGTCTGCTGCGAAGATATCAATCTACAAGTTCAGAACAGTGGCCATATCCTTCATGCATTTGTCAATGGCAAGCATATAGGTAATTCTTGCTTATTTTCTGCACATAATTCTGCTCATTTTCTCTTGCCAAAAATAACACGACCTGCACTAGCAGGAACTAAATATGCACAGGGTGGGAGTTACAGTTTTTGGTTTGAGAGAGCTGCTACGATAAAGAAGGGGATAAACCAAATTTCTTTGCTCAGTGTCACAGTTGGACTGCAAGTAAGAATTGTAAGTGTTCTTAAAGTTCGTTGTACAGTGCTGTAACTTTTTTATATTATGAACAGAATTATGGTGACCATTATGACAATACACAAAATGGAATCATTGGTCCGGTTAAAATAATTGCACCGAACAGTCAAGAGAAGGACTTGACGAACAATAAATGGGCCTACAAGGTAGGATTGACTGGTTTTGAACGAGAACTTTTCAGTGAAAATGGGAAGAAAAGAAAGTGGCATCCTAATATTCCCCTCAACAGGAAGTTTGTTTGGTACAAGGTACTTCACTAGATACTATGTACTGTATGTTAATGATTTTGGTCCAGAAAAGTATACATCACTAATTGAAATCAAAATTTGTTGTAGACAACCTTCAGAACTCCAAGGGGTGAAGAACCCATTGTTCTAGACTTGTGGGGACTTGGAAAAGGAACTGCTTGGGTGAATGGACATGATATTGGCCGATATTGGCCAAGCATTATTGCTGATAATAATGGTTGTTCTACATCTTGTGACTATCGTGGATCGTATTACAGCAGTAAATGCACGACTGGCTGTGGACAACCTACACAAAGATGGTATGTGATTTTCTACTATCTTCTTCTTGTCACTTATATTTTATTTTGTTACTAAATACACGTGTTTTACAGGTACCATGTCCCACGTTCCTTCTTACGTAAAGAAGAGAACGATTTGGTTCTTTTTGAGGAGTTCGGGGGGGATCCTAGGAATTTAAGTGTTAATACTGTAACAGTTGGCCAAGCTATTGGCCATGCTTATGAAGGGAATAGCTTGAACTTGTCATGTAATGGTGGTCGAGTTATATCCGATATCAAATTTGCTAGCTTCGGTGATCCGAGAAAAGTTTATGGAATTCTTAGGAAAGGAAGCTGCCATTCTCCCAAAAGCTTATCAATGGTGAAACATGTAAGTTCTTGGATTTTCTCCTATTTATGTATCTATTTTAACTTCATTTTGCCTATCCTTTTCTCTCATTTTGCTCTATATAATTTGCAGGCATGTGTTGGCAAAGAAAGTTGCTCAATTGATGTATCTGAACAAACTTTTGGACCTAGTGGCTGCAGATCATCAGTGAAAAGGAAAAGGCTAGCTGTTGAAGCTGTTTGTTAGGAACTATCAGTTTTTATGTTTCAAGTTTTAGGTGAATTATAAGGTAGTTTCGCTCTAGGATTTGTTTAATTTTAGATGTTTTTTAAGATCTTTAAACCAATTGCCTGATAGATTTAGGCGTTGAAAACAATTATCCTACGCCAATTCATGATTGTTAGCTATTTACACTTCTACAAGATGAATATTACTAAATATTAGAAAAGGCAAGATTTTGAGAAATTTATCATGTTTCTTTGACAAGTACAGAGGTTCTCTTGTGATATGTTTGGTATACTGAATTATATCTTATTCTGTAACTTAGTGTACCGAACATATTGTCGATCTCCATTTTTTATTTCCCAAGCTTACGTGAAATTACCTTTTAAGATCCGTCTTTCAAGTGATTTACATAAAGTATAATCACAAACACAAGACATCACCTTACTCTTCAGCAATTAAGCAATAATGTCCATCAATTCATCAGAAAAGTGAGTAAAAGGCCAAAGAGTATAACTGAACATTTCTTTATCAGTTTAAAGTTAAAACATTTGTAAGTTTACATATATGTTACAATAGCTTCAGATATTTGGACAATTAACACCAAAGGTAAAAGAATAAACTGAAAACACCCTAAATATTCGAATTGTGACTAATTAAACTAAAAAATTGTCACCAGTAATCTTTGCATGAGCATTTACCATTAGAAAAATAGTGAAAACCTGAAGCATCTCTTACATGTATCTCCCTTTTAGTAAGGGTTGAAACATACTTCAAGAATGTATGACAGTCTCCACAGAGAAGGATGTTTTTCATGACCCGAACAGGTTTTCCCGGCAGGGTCGTTAGAAGCCCAAAGGTGGCTGCTAGTTTTCCACTATGGTACAGCAAAAAATTCTTTTTGTGATGCTCCTCTACGTCATGGAGTACAAAGCTTGTATCAGGTACATAACCAGCTTTTGAGCATTCAAAGAATAGTATCCCAAGTGCACTGTAAATGTCTTTAGATTGTGAATGTGATCTATCCCGAGCAAAGAAAGAATGAACCTCATTGTGATGAACGATCCAACTCCGGCCAGGGATTTTTTGAAACCCTTTTTCCCTCATGTCTTCACGAACAAGTTCCGAGCAGTGCCACCTACCAGATGCAGAATAAAGATTTGATTTTAGTATATATGTAGATGGATCTTGTGGCTCCATTGTCAATATTTTCTTAGCAGCCCTTTTCCCCATTGTTGCATTCAGATGTAATCTACAACTATCAAGCAACGCTCGCCAGACAGAAGCATTTGGCTCAAATGGCATTGTGTCGATTATATCCTCTGCTTCCTCAAGAAGACCCCAATAACCTAAAACAATAACCATGCTGGTGTAATGTTCTGAATTGGGTTCGATATGGTAAATGGATTTCATTGAGAGAAAAAAATCACGACAATGAGAAACTAAATTTGAGTTAGTGTGTTGATAAGCTGAAATTATTAAGACACATGTAATGGTATCCGGCTGTACTCCTGCCTTCTGCATCTTCCCCCACACAGCCAAGGCCTCTTCCCCTTCCCTATGAAGGATATGTCCAGTCAACAAACTGTTCCATGAAACTGTGTCGTGTGCAGGCATAATATTGAAGCCCTTAATTGCTTTTTCCATGTCATCACACTTAAAGTACATGCTAATTATGGCATTCCCAACGCTTGTATCAGACAGGAAATCATGTTTTAAAGCATAACAATGAATTTGTTCACCAAATTTCTGAAGCCCCAATGCTCCACATACACCAAGTACCGAAGCTAATGCAACTTCGTCCATACAATTATACTCTTCGTTTTGCCACTGGCAGACTAAAGAAATTGCTTTTTCTGGTTGAGCATTTCGAGCATATCCACAAATCAATGATGTATAATTAATTGAATTGCTCTGATTCAGCGGCAATTGATTGAATATCTTTTCAGCATCATCCATTCGACCACACCTGGTGCACATGTCAAGCAATGCCGATTCAGTACAATCATCTAAATCAAAATATGATTTGAGCACAAACCCATGAACCTGTTCGCTGATCTTGCAATCCATAATCAATCCACAAGCATTTACAACACTAGTCAAGGTGAAATCATTTATCTCTATGCCTTCCTCCACCATTTTACAAAACAATCCCAAAGCCCTGAAGCCCTCGCCATTTTGACAAAATCCTGCAAAAAGAGCATTGTAGGAGACACAATTCTTCTCGGGCATTTTGTCAAAGATGTCCACAGCCAAATCAACACGTCCACATCCCATATATGCTGTAATCATTTCAGTCCATGTGAAAATATCTCTCACAGGCATCCTCTCAAACAAAGTCACAGCATTTTTCACACTCCGGCATTTGGAGTAGAACTCAATTAGTGCATTATTCACACTCATATTGCTCTCGTACCCAATTTTATAAGCATATGCATGAATTTCTCGGCCTTCCCCCATTGCAAGACATCCCGCACAAGCAGCCAAGAGACTTGAAAGTGTAAAAGAATCCACTCTAAAACCATTGTGTCTCGACATAATGCGAAACAATTCAAATGCTTTATCATACATACGTTCATTAACCACACAAGAAATCACAGTATTCCAAGATACAACGTCCCTTTTAGGCATATCATCAAACAAATCGAAAACAAAATCAAAACAACCGCATTTACTGTACAATCCCATAAGCGCATTCACAACATAAGTGCAATCCAAATAACCCGTTTTAATCAAAAAGGCGTGGACTTGGAAACCCAACTCTAAATCCAACGAACGCATACAAGCAGTTAATAGAGCAACAAAAGTATACCCATTTGGTTCAATACCTGAGCATCTCATCTCAAAAAACAGTCTTACAGCTTCGTTTTCATAATTCAACTTGGCAAGACCAGAAAGCATTGCAGTGTAGGACACAATATCTGGGCTAGAAAGGATTCTAAAAACTTTATGAGCATAATTTAATTGACCCAATCTGAGATAAGATGCAATGAGAGAATTGAATAAATAAGTGTCTTCCTCAATCTTGAGAATTGAGGCATGGACCATTTTGTTAAATTGAACATCAGTGTAGTAGACAGATAATCTCAGTAAATGAGGAAACTCATGGTTCGATGATGTTTGAGAGGTTTCAAGTGGCTTCGGAGTGAAAATGGGTTGAACAGATGGTTGCTTGGAGAGTAAAACTGGTGGGTTTGAGAAGAGTGGGCTTTTGGGGGGAGAGAGAGAAGTAGGTGGTTTAGAGATAGAAAGATACGATGATACCTGAGGTGGTAGTACAGCAACGGAGTTTGAAACCTGGTGACGGGATTGGGGTTGAGAGGAGGCAGAGAGGGTGGTGGCGGGATGGTGGTACTGGTGGATAAGGGCCGCCATGAAAGTGGAAGGCAACAAGCATACTGATTCTGGGTAGAATTTGACGATTAATACTCTACTGCTAAACACGGTTTTGCTCGGGTTGGTAACCCATACAGAGTCTTTTCTTTATTTTATTTATTTTTAAAAAAAAAAAAAAAATAACAACAGCTTTTTTAAGTTTTAGGTTTAAAAATTTTTCAATAGATTTGGTCGGGCTAAATTATTTAATCCGACATGACCTGCCTATTATAACAAGTTAATCGATCAAAAATTCATGTAGTATTTTTAACGGAATGATCGTCACCAACGGTTCCTTTCCATAATCATCCAAACATTTCTTTGGCAACGAGACAATGGCATGATTTTGAAAAATATCAAGAATCGCCCAACTCGATACATCTGTAATCGCAATAAAGGTATGTTATTCTAGAGAACGGGAATAGCTACATCAAGAAAATAACTTGCTTGTAATTTTATTTTACTATCAACCCAAAGATAAAAACCAGTTTCTTACATAACAAAGCTCAACCTGATCCTATTTTTCAACCAAATTTAGATAACAAAATCATTTGTAAACCCCATAAAACATGTAATACATGAGATATCATTAAACTAGAAAACAGGCTATTGGTGGCTTTAAGAGATGAGATCAAATCCCTGTTCTAGTAAACTTTGGGCAATCTTTTCGTTAGCAGATTCACATGGGTGGAATCCATCCCAGAACACATACTCTGTAGCATTTTTGCATGTTCCAACAGAATTTGCATTGCATAGAAATGATGTCTCGATTGTACCAGTCCCACAACAAGCCTTCCTTGATTCAAAGAATCCTGTACAAAAGCTCGAGCTATTAGAGAGCCAACAATTTTCAAGAATTTGTGGCAGTGAAATTTGAAACCAGTGCTGCTTAAAACTGTTAAGAGAACTAACTTGTATATTTATGAATAAAGTTAATACCATAATCAGTGGGCTTCGTAATGAGCTCCAACAGAGGATTGTAAATGTCAAAGACCACAAGTTTGAGTCCAGGAAGTTTGCTCTTCAAATTTATGGATGTGCTGTTGAGTTTGTTGTTGAATGAAACAGCATCATGGTTCAATCTTTGAATACACTGGTTGCTTCCTGAACCAAATAGAGTAATGGCTGCTGGCAAACATCCAGTTGGTGGTAGAGTTGTAACTCCAATTCTCCTTACCCCCAGATCATATAGATCCTGTCCCAAAAACCCCGTTAAAACTACTTCATCTAAAAGTTTAAACTACTAAATACGAGACATAAAATTTATTTAAAGTGCGTCTTCAACACGCCCTTGTGTAGGCTGGATTCAGGTTTTCACCATAGATGGTGAGATCTGCTCTGGAAGTATGTAGAAGCACCTAATCTTAAAGCTATTACCTGTACAAGGTTATAGTAGGATTTGAGGAGAATGTCTGAAAACTGATCTGGTGAGTAGGGTCTGTTAAGCATTGGATTGATGTAATAATTCTGGATAAAATCACTGCTTCCTGCACTTATAAGGTGGATTCCTCCAGAGAATATACCATTAGCTTTGGCCTTCCCCACCAAACTCACCACTTTTGTTTGCCACTCCTTGTAATATGAAAGCTGCTGTGGTAATGTCACAGCCCTCTGCAAATACAAAACCATGTTAAAGAATATGTACACAAATTTACATATGCATACATGTTAGTATCATGTGCTTACATAAAGCTGTGCAGTTATGTCATAATAACCAGAAGCAGCTGAAGCTAAGTTGACACCAGTGAGGATGTTCCTTCCTTTGGCTTCTTGGCTAAGATAAGCAGGTGGATATGAAGTGAATCCAAGGTACTCAGCTGTGAATATCCATGAAAATACATGCATGAGAGTAGAGAGAGAAACAAATAGATGAGAAAATTGTTAAAGAAAAACTACATACCAGTGAAATCTGTGGCAAGCTTTCCATTACAAAATCTTCCTGTAGGTTTATGAGTAATAAAGTCTCTTCCATAAGGAGGGAAGTTGGCCTTTATAAGTGTTTGCAAATTATTGTTGTTTCCCACATCAACAACAGAGTCTCCAAAAATGCACAATGCAGGAACTAAAGGATCACCAAGAACAGACAACACTAAAGAAACAGCAAGAAATACACCTAGTACACACTTTAAGAATCCCATATTTTTTCCTTCGCAACCAGGGAAAGACAAAAAGAAACTCTTTTACTAAGCTTCAGGTGGTGGCTGGCGGCCGAGGTGCTGGTGGTGGTGGTAAATAACAACTGATGACTGAATGGAACAGGAGCAGGGTGGGAGAATTTATAGAGGGCTCTTGTGGATAAAGGTCAAAGTGGGGTCCAAATTTTTCAACCGAGGAAACATGTTTAGCACCTTATGTTGCAGTTAAATGGACTGAATTTATCATCATCAGAAATCCATAGGATTTCTAAACAAGAAAAGGAAAAAAAGTGAGTTCAAATTTTCTATTTTGGTCAGTTGGTTTTAGAATGGGGACAAAGTTTTCGGTTAAAGTTAACACACTTTAAGATGGCCTAAAATGTTTCTCATGAGTCATGAATAGTTCTCTCTTTTTTACTTTTCTTTTTTTTTTCGCAACTGAAAATGTGAAAGATAAGAACTTATTTTTCGACCGCAATTTGTTCAGAATAATGGAGCTTACGATTTCAGAATAATTGCAAGTTTCTCAAGAAAAGCACGCTACTTAACTATACTTATCCCATCCCCGAAGCAAGTCCTTCAAATTCAATTGCATTTGAGGCAGAGCGCAGAGGTGTATATACAAAAAAAACTCTCTCGGTGAGTGTTGATTTACATTCGAACATCAATGAGTTGATATGCATGATCACTAGACATTGTGACATAAAGATGCCCAATAAATCTACGTTATGAAGTTATCGTGATTAATAGAGAAACAACCGAGCGTCAAAAAATATCTTAGATACCTAAACTTTACAACACCCAACAATTCTACTTTTTGTACAAAATTACAAAGAGAACAAGAAAAACTAAAATACTTAGTTTATAAATTTTCCTCTCAATAAACCTTTTTATCACGTACGCGTAAAGATATGAAAGGGCACCAAGCTTGACACAAAAATTGGTCTGCTCATCCTACCAAATTGCTTCCTTTTCAATTCGCCACTGGAGTTAAAAAGTTTTAAGAATTTAAACCGACTCGTGTCAAACAAATCTGACAAAAATTTATGGTGCAAAGCCCTACTTGACTTTCTTGGGAGTTCAAGAGTCGTGTACATCAATTTCACCATGCACCCTGCATCAATATCAAGTCATTGCTCCTTTTACGAACATATGAATCTATTTGCAATAACAAATCATCTATCATGTCAACTAGAGGCTTGCCATAAGGACACCATACCTTATTAATTGATATCATGGTCTCTCATGAAGAGAGAGACATGGTTAGCGGCATTGTCCTTACTTGAACCTTTTGGACTTTTTCTTGACATGTCCAGATTGTACATGTTCTTTTTAAATTCTCGTGCAACTCAAATTGAATCAAAACATTCTTAGCTTACATTTGTAACAAGTCAAAATTGATGTTCTCATCAAACTTCTCCTCATTGATATATCTTCTCCGGGTTAAATTCACTAATGGCCACCGAACTTTAAATTTGGTATCCACATGACCAACCAACTTGATTATGTTTCACCATGGTCACTCAATATTATATTTAGTGTTACCATGACCACCCAATTTGATTGTATTTCACCAAAGCCATCCAATTTCATATAATGTTTCACTATGGTCACCCAATTTTATATAACATTTCACTATGGACACTCAACGTATTTTTACTATTTTCATTAATTTTAAAAGGGATAAAATGATAAATTTGCATTATATATAAAAAAAAATTAAAAAAAAAGAATAATAAAAACTAATTTTAAAAAGTTAATTAAAACAATAAAATAAAATAAAAATTTATTTTTAAAAAAGGTTACTTAGAAAAATAATTTAAAATAAAAATTTATTTTAAAAAAGTTTTTACAATTAAAAGTTGTGGGACCCATGAAAGATGTGATTAAATGTTAATATTGATTGTTTGACTTTGACTTAAATTAAAATTTGATTTTAATATGTACCAAACATGGCCTAAATAAGTTTTTANATTTTTTTGAGTAACTTTTTTTGAATAAGTTTTTTACTCCCATTTTAAAATTAATGAAAATAGTAAAAAGAAGTAGAATGGTCTGATGAAATGTTATATGAAATTGAATGGCCATAGTAAAACATTATATGAAATTGGATGGCATTGGTAAAATAAAATCAAATTGAATGGTCATAGTGACACTAAATATAAAATTGAGTGGTCATGGTGAAACAAAATTCAAGTTAGGTGACCATACAGACACCAAATTTAAAGTTTTTATTTAAGTTTTATCACACCTAATACTTTCACTCTCTGTACAAAATATAGAGGCAAAAATAGAATGTTAAGGTTACAAAATAAAATAAAAGAGCGTGTTAATTTATTGTAAACCTGTGCTAAAAACCTTAACCTAAAAATTCGTCTGCCCAAGATAATGATCATACCAAATTGCTACCCTTTTCAATTAGGCAGACACAAGAATTACTGCCAAAATTGACTTCCCAAAGCTACAAATTTTGCTTCCAAGTGAAGAATTGATGCCAAAATTGCCTTTCCAAGCTACAAAATTTGCTTCCAAGAAAAAACCAAGGACCAACAAACCGAAAGGGTAACTTTCAATCATAAAAAATAACTATACATGAAACGCAGAAAATGAGCAACACCAGCTTATATAACATTGCCCAAAACTTAATGCAATTTTACATGTAAACTTTCCCACAATTATTAAGAAGAGTGCATGCTTATGCTTGTAAGATAATCTACACGTCAAATCTGTTCAACTTCACAAGATATACCATTGCAGCCAAAGAAGAATCTTTGATCTTATCCAAAATTCACCCACAGGCCAAGCAAGTTTTCTTACACATAAAAAGCTAGTTACCATCCGAGAACGAATGATTTAAGTAAAGATGCAGATGTTTCATTCACACGTGTGACTTGTTTTCTGCATTTCTTTTGAGACCACGGTACAAAATAATATCAATTACACCAAAAGACTGATGAATATTGCAAGACCACTGATAGAGTTGGATTAACAATAAGGGATGAATGTTACCAATTCATCCTGAAAGATCAGATTCAATACCGCCAGAAAACCACATGAAGACAGTATTCATCAGAAAAAGCAAATTTTGAGGCTAGGGATGCACTGTTAACAAGTAATGAGGGTTCGACGTGCATAATCACATACAAGACTAAAGAAAGGTAGAGCACAAAAAGTGACACCTCCCTTATCTGCCCTAACAGATGATGTGAAAGATACATTCTTTCAGCAAATTAGCTTGGATAATTATAAACGTGACCAGATTCAGGATAAATCAATCCACTTAGTATAACAATGAACTGTTTTCATCACATTAAAAGCTGGAATGCTTCATTGGTGCTTTCTATTTCATACTCGTATCCAAGACTGTTTGCACGAGAACGGAACTCATCCCTCTCAGAGTGAGCCACTTGAATACCTACCAACACATTTGCACCAGTTTCTCCCTGTAGAGACAGTGAATTTGGTCAATTAAGAAATAATAGCAGCAGAAATGGTGTCGTTACTACATGCATGAAAATGGTACTAATAATGAAGACAAGCTAGGAGATCGCAACCTGTCCTCTGTAGTGGAATAAGCTTATATTCCAACGTGGACTTAGAGCATCCAAGAATTTCATCAAAGCTCCTGGTCTCTCGGGGAAAACAAATCGACAAAGAAGCTCATTCTTAACATTTGATCGGCCTCCCATCTGAAAGAGATCCAAACTGAAGTCAAGTCGTAAACTGATTACTTAACGAGTTTCATAATCGAGCTATATATGTAGAGGACAAAGGAAATTTACAATTTCAGTCGAGGACCTAAGTAACAATCTACAATATGTACATATGTGGCCACTAATCATATACAAAAAAGTATCAAAGATAACCCAATTAATCCATGTAAAGGAATATTTCGACATTAGGATGAATAGAAAACTAGGGACAAAATAAATTTCAAAAGCTATCAAGATCAAATTCACAATGTTCCAAATCCAGAACAGACATTTCCATTTACACTCAATGAGTGAAATTAACTGTAGCCCAGGGCTCACCATTAGCATGCCTAGCCTATATACTAAATGCACCCTATAATGGCCTACATTCATATATCGTTATTGGATACTCTTTCAGTTTACCTTTTTCTGACCAGAAGTGGAAGGGTCTTTGCAGGGTTCTACACAAGGCTTAAGAAAAGGTGATAAAAGTGTTTTGACAGCTCAATATGATGCAATGCCACTGCCCACACTGCAAGTGACATAATTGACAATATGCATCCATATTCCACAAAGAGAGTTCTGTTTAAATTCTTTCCAATTCAACATTGATTCAGTCAATTATTCAGGTTTCAACTCTTCATCAATTGCTATTAACATCTTGAATAGTGCAGAAAGCAGACTATTTCAGAAATGAGGCAATCCATAGTTAAATTAATTCACAAAAGATGTTTTTACTGGCATAAGAGCAACAGAATGAAGAGTCATAACTATCTATTTGTCAACAATCTATAATTTATTTCAAAACCAACTCAAAAAGAATGAGTTACAAAATTACACCATGTATAATTACAGATGTCTTAAAATTAAATATCTAGACAAGTTTGAAAATCAATGGATCCAACACTTCAAAGTGAATTGCCCATATCAAAACCTCGGCATTCATTTAGCTCTGTGCAGATGGTTTTTTATCATCACCCTCATAATATTTTATGAGCTTCTCCACCAAAGTTGAACAGCTACTCAATTCCTAATAATTTTATCTACAACTCAGTAACTGTCTAGTTTGCTAGTTATCAGGCAGAAAAATGTTGTATTTGAATTTTATAACTACCGTAAACGACTTTCTGCACAAGATTTCCCAAGAATAACCCAGAAGGATTTACAATGTTATCCTTTCAAATGTCTCAAACAGTGAGAAAAACTAAAGGTTTTCAGGGATATAAAATAGTATTTGATGTTCTGAATTTTGACATGAAATAGTACATCAAGTCACCACTTGCATAAGAGTACCATTGATTGCTTTTGTAGAAAATCCAGAGCTATACGTGTCAACCAAAGTGTCCTTGCTATGAAATTAGTATCCCAGTATATATCACTCTTCGGTTCTTGCTTTGTGCAGAGGTATTTTTGTTTGGTTCTATTTCATGCTTTATGGGAGGTTATTGGTACTTTGTCACATTTGTTTTTATGGCCATACATAAGCACCTATCTTGATAATATTGTATAAGCTGAATAATCTCAGTATAAATTTCCGCCTACACTATTGTGTAGAATAGTGATTTGCCTCTCAAACTTTGTGTACTAAAGCGTAAAAGAAATCACACAACCTTCAGCCACCAAGTTTGCAGGTAAGGATAGCATTTTCCTTGTCTATTAAAATGTGCATTACTATGACTGCTAAAGACTGAAATATTATATGGAAGTGAGAAAAACAATTTTAACAGCTTAGTCATAAATTTGGTTAACAGCAGATTCTTCAATGGAATAAACATATATTATGATTGAAAAGGTACATGGACATACGAGCTCATTTTTAATTCAGAAATTGATTGCATTTCTAATTTTGATATTTAAAATGTAGGAAGGAAGAAATTTGTATGGGTAATTATATTCACACCACAATTTGTATGCTAAAAAATGCATGGAACTTCTATGCCGAGGAAGATCTCCATTAAACTGGAGATATGTATCATATTCCATCCTTCTCTTTCCAGAAATCCAAATTACCAACATGAAGCTGTGTCTCAAACCAGTCTGACCAACTTGTCCAGTGAAATATTACTTAAGTAACTTCTAAGACCTTCTCATCAGCACAAAAACTATAATGTCCAGCAATTTACTTAAGCATGACCTCTTTATAACTTCATGAACTCTTGCACCTTGTGCATTTTCTGTTGGCAACCGTGTTAAGTCTAAATGCGAAATTTCAATAATAAACCTCCCACTCCCTTTCAGTAGGTAAAAGAGAAGTGCAAATGCAATGGTTCACCCTTGCTGCAAAGAAAAGCACATTGTCCAAAAACTTTAATATAGGATAAACTCGTGTATACAAATCTAAGCGAATGAACAACATGCCCACAATTCACTTGATCAACAAGAGCCCATGATAGATGAAGCCTTATAATTCATTTTTGAGAGAGAGAGAGATGTAGGACAATCCTATTGTTAATAGGATTAGGATTATATATTTATAATAAGATGTCTAACTGTAATAAGTTTATCTTTTTATTCTAATATTTTGTTTAGAATAGAATTTCTTTTCTTTATTGATTAGAATATGATTTATAATTATTTTTAGATTAGGATATTAGTTTATTTCCTTTTAGAATTTAGTTTCCTTATATTAATAGGATTAGAGAATAGTTTTACCTATAAATACAAATGCATTGTACATTTTTTCAACAACAATAAATTATTATTCAATATATGCAAGACATGATTATTCAAATATCACTCTTATTTATTGCATAATTCTTATTACAAGAATTTCATAAACGCATCCGCACCAAAATTGGTATCAGAGTAAGGAAATTGTCTTAATCCGATGGTCGACAAAGGTTTTGGTTGCAGTCGAATCACCGACAACGAACGGAGGCTCGACAAACTTGAACAACGAATCGAGGGGATCGATGAAACCCTTCACAACATCACGCAGATGCAGACAGCGTTGAGCCTTGAAAGGAATCACGAGGTCGTGGAGAAGCAAGTTGACAAGAATTTGCAAACCTTAACTACTATGAATGTTGGTTGTTTCAACAAGCATAGAACAAGACAACATGTGACCAGAGAATTTCCTCGAGCCACAACCAAGTTCGAATACACACAAATTATCAATGATTCTTTTCTTCAACAAAACTCGAGGATGAGTTTTTTCAAGTAGGAGAGATTGATGTAAGACAATCATATTGTAAATAGGATTAGAATTATATATTTATAATAAGATGTCTAACCGTAATGAGTTTTATCTTTTTATTCTAATATTTTGTTTAGAATAGAATTTCTTTTCTTTATTGATTAGAATATTTTAGATTAGGATTTTAGTTTATTTTCTTTTAGAATTTAGTTTCCTTATATTAATAGGATTAGAAAATAGTTTTACCTATAAATACAAATACATTGTACATTTTTTCAACAATAGTCAATTATTATTCAATATATACAAGATATGATTGTTCAAATCTCATTCTTATTTATTGCATAATTCTTATTACAAGAATTTCATAAACACTTCCGCACCAGCAAGAGAGAGAGATTGTTACCAAATGTCGCAAGTGATCTTTCACCAAGTCATTATCTGTCAGATTAACAGTATGTAGCCGAGCTGATTTCATCCTTTCCACCATTGCTTCAAGTTCTAGTTTTGTGTGTAGGCCAACACTGTACAAAACAAGAAAAGAAAACTATCTGAAATGAGTCAGATTATCAAACTTTTGTTCTTAGGCACATTAAAGCGTATGCTCCCATCCATAATATGTGTTACCTCATTCAGTAGCACAAGTTTCAAAGAATAACGAATCCAACATGAAAAGGCTTTCTTCATTATAACCTAATAATGCACTTCATTCAACAGAAAATTGAAAGAAAATAGCTATCTTGCCTGTACAGTACTAGAGCATCTTCCTTGTCAGAATTATATCTGTATTTGAATTCCGTAATATTCATAGGTCCCACCTGCAACCAATCAATGGCACTTGTTTAAAATTGAAGCCACGGTTGAAATAATAAGTATTCAAGAAAAGTAAAGCAACACACAAGCTCACAAAATCTCTTAAAGCTTCCAGGTTCCTCCAGCATGTAAGTTGCAAGTACAGCTTCCCGCTGTCTCCCAACATCGGCAAGCTCAGTTACCAATCTCAATCTGTCAAAGTTCATATTAGCTCCACTGGTTACTGCTACGACATTTTCATCCTTGAGGCCATAGTACTTGCAATATGCTTCAGCTCCGGCAAGGGCAAGAGCACCTGCTGGTTCCAAAATGCTCCTTTTCTCCTCAAACATGTCCTGTAAGAAAGGCAATTTAGGAATAACCCATTAAAAGTCAAAGCTTCAATATTCAAAGCCTCAAGTTATACATCATTCTGAAGCAACGGGATGCAAATAACAACTAGCTCAGTCAATTGGAAAGCTAAGTCCGTGCAGTATGAACAATGCACATGGTAGGTGATGACATATTATAAAGGATAATTTCTTCATTAATATAGCACCTTCTCAAGCGTCATCAGACCAAAGCAAATCCTATTTACATTTTCATCAGTGAGTGCTTAAACTAACTGACCCAAATTGTCATTTAATTAATCATGTATTGGCTTTCCAAGAGTAAGGAGACAGACCTTACAAATACACCGAGGATTCAATAAAAAAAAAAAAAATTATAATTCAAACTTCAAAGTGTTCGCAGGCATACTAACTACAGCCAATGAACCAGGGTACTTTGTATTGTGGGGTTGCTAGGGAAGCCAAAAATGTGGTTGGCTAGGAAGCACCGACACGGACATGAGTGTAGGACATGACACGACATAAACAATTTTTCAAGAAAATATTGAAACAACACATCCCCTACACACTGAATAATATAATAATAATTTTTCTTTTCATTTTTTCTTTTTTATATTGTAAAATAAATTTGGTTTCTTAATTCTAGAGTGTCGACATATATCTCTCGGCGTGCATGCAATGTGTCCAACTATACAAAACCAAAAAATAATTAGAACATGCCACCTCGGGCTTTCAACACGTGTCGGTATATCTCCTGACGTGTCAATGTGGAGGCGACTTGTTCAACTATACAAAACTGAAAAATAAAATGGTCACACCACTTGACATTTCCAACGTGTCAGTGTCATGTAGGTGTCAAATGAATTGGCGGCATGTCCAACTGTTCAAAACCAAAAAAATAATTTGGATGTGCCACTTGGCGTTTCCAACACATCTCGTCATCGAGTTGGTCTCCCATGACTCTCCAATCCTAGGAGAGTGTTGGTGCATCATAGGTGGTTGGCATTTCATTTTGGTCGGAAGGTAAATTTCACCATTATTTACCAATAAAAATATTTACTTAAAAGGGAGAGGATACTGATAACTCCAAATAGAGTATGATGCTTCAGATAACTGGTATAGACATACGGATAATAAGAGAGAGCATATTCTTGTAATATTTAAAGGAGAATAAAGCTAGTATGGCATCAAATGCGAACATTTGCATAGCAAGACGTAGCTAAATAAGAAAAAAAAATGAATCAAAATAATTGTTATATTTAAATTTTAGACCTTGTTTGATTTTTTTTTTTTTTTTCAAAATACATTTTTTTCTTTTCTTTTCAACCACACATTTTTTAATAAAATAATATTGTGGTCAAGTTTTGTATAATTCAAAGGAAGAGCACGGATTCGAATTTTTACAATTACATTAAAACCGCTAAAATTTAACATATATTATTCTGGTAAATTTAGCGTCAAAATTCAACAAGTGCCATAATGGACAAGCTTTCAATAATCCTAAGGAGAGCTCACATGTTCAAATTTCATCCCTATTGCATTAATTTTGGTAAAAAATGTAGAACTAAAAATATTTCACAATAAATTGGTTGGGAAGGGATTCAATACCGGGACTTCCAATATGAATATGCAAGTTCTAACTAGCTGAGCTACAAGAGATGTTTGAAAATAAAATGAATTATCAGTTATATAACCTAAAAAGTTTATCTATTTGTCAACTAAAAAAACTGTTCCCGACGGATCAGCACGCGCGGCCGCCAGGGTTCGCCGGGTGCTGGATCCTCCGTTGAGTTCCAATGTCATGACTTTATAGCATATTGCTAATTTAATTCTTTGGCTGATAAACTACCAAGAACAAGAAAATAAAATATAACTTTTGTACGATATAGCACACCATGCACAGAGGTAACCCCAATCAAAACAGCAAATAAATGCCACGTGCCAAGAAGATATTAAAAAGATAAGAAGAACCTTAACAAAAGCAATGGTAGCTAACCTTAATCGATGCACAAATAGCATCACGGCTAACAAGAACCACCCCATCTATCAGTTCTCTGCACAGGCGGAAAGTCTCTTCACCAACCTCTTTAACTGCTACACCATCGGCAAAACCGCCCACTAGGTCCAACATAACTCTCCTACCATGATGCAAGGATAGTGCCATTGCATTAGCATCAAATGGCTCCACTCCAATAATCTTCACTTCTGGGGAGACCCTTTTCACATACGCAGCAATACCAGCTATAAGCCCACCACCCCCAACAGGCACAAAAATCGCATGTATTGGGCCTTTCATTTGTCGGATAATCTCCATTCCAACTGTTCCCTGCCCTATGATAACATCTGGGTGATCAAAAGGAGGAATGAATATACGGTTCTCCTCTTCAGCCCGCTTTTTGGCATATGCTTGTGCTTCATCGTATGAGTCACCCACAAGAACAACTGTTGCTCCCAATCTCTCAACAGATCTCCACTATAAATATATAGCAATAGATTTAAGAACATCCATGGAAAACCATAATGGAATTGTAAACGTGATTCAGTAAGTAATAACCTTGATTTCAGGTGTGGTGACAGGCATAGCAATCACAGCATTGCAGCCCAATCTCTGAGCAGATAGTGCAACTCCTTGTGCATGATTTCCGGCTGATGAACATATCACTCCTCTTTCCAGCTGTTCCTTTGAAAGTTTTGCCATCATATTATAAGCCCCTCGAAGCTTGAACGAGAAAACCTGCCAATCCAAAAGAATAGCAACAGTAATTTATTTCATCAACTCAATTTCTAGTCAACAAAGTATCGCACCATAAACTTGGAATCTTCACATTTTCTCATGATATTTCGTGGAATAAAAATAAGAACATCCAGAAAATGAGTAAGCTCGCAGCTCGTAAATTTTAATTTCATTTATGAACCTTAAGAAAGATAATTGAATTTGAACTAGGAACTAGAAAGTAGTTAGAAGATTTCAAAAACTTCACCAGAATCAGTAAATTTAAAATGATTTCTAAAATTTCACCAGAATCAGTAAATTTAAAATTTTGAAGTGAGAATCATACTTATTGTACCAATAAATCAATAAATTTGAGACCAGGCAAGCTTGTATCTTTTAACCATGTTAATCGTATCAACCAACAGAAAATGAGAAACATAAAAGGTACATACAGGCTGAAGATCCTCTCTTTTGAGCCAGACATTAACCCCCACCCTTTCCGAGAGCTTGGTTGCCAGCTGCAATGGCGACTCGTACGCCACGTCATACACCTTCGAGGCCAAAATATTCGTCAAGTACTCCATGGCATTCAAAGAACCGTTACTAACCCCAGCATTATCTGGAATATTCGGTATCAAATAACCGGTCTCGCACTGCAGAGAGCCCGGAGACACTCTCAACAATGGCACCGCTGAAGGAACTCTTATTGTTTCCCTTTCGACGGCCGGTAATATTTCCGCCGCATGTTTCGCCACTACGCCATTAATTAACGGTTTTACTCTAATGGCGGCGGAGGATGTTTTGACAGTGTCATTGGTAGTAAATTTGGAGCGGAGGAGAGGTACTTGCGCAGGGACAAAACGGAGAACTTCCATTTTAACGGGAAGAGGAGAATGGGGCTGTATTTATTATATCAAAAGTGATTGGTTTTCGGGAGAGTGTAGAGTTACAGGACGGTGATGAAAGTAGCTAACGCTGGATGGCCTCATATCCCAATTGTTTTTCATTACAATTTTTCATATTTAGCCTCTGTTGCGTAGATATTAAAATTATTATTCTTATTTTTTTACTCATTTTCAATCACATTTTTCAATAAAATAATATTTTTCATCATATCAATAACTTTTCCTTCTTTTTCAACCACACATTCTCCATCAAAAAATCTTGATCTTTGCCTCT
>CAIGRF010269813.1:0-30832 GCA_903798235.1 Fraxinus ornus
CCAAAATTTGATGATATGAGACCAATAAGATATCTGTGACCATTAATCATAAAATGTGACTTTATTTAATAAATATTTTTAATTAATTAAATGCATACCCGATTTTTGAATTTTCAAACTATTTTACCTTATTTTAAATTGAGTTAAAGAATACACCTTAAATATGAATTTTTTCCAATTTTAAATGATACTAAACGAGCTCTAAATATATTTCTACCCTCACTTAGAGTCACTTCATTTATGTCACGTGACTTTTCACACTTTAACTGGTTTAATATCTGGTTTTGCTACGGTGCACATCTTACTGAATGAAACACGTCTTTGTCTCTTCACTACAAAACAAAACCCTGACCCCAGGACAAATCTCCTAGTGGCAAAGGGGGGCGATTATGACTCAGCGCGGTAGTGTGCAAGTTCGATTCCCCTCAAGATGGAATTGAATTTGTTGCAAGCGGGAGTCATAATAGGGTTAATAGCACAAGTCAATCCATAAGCTCTCCATCTTGGCTCCTGAAAGGCACATCCTGCGATTTACCTCCTGTGCAAGGTTGGAGTTGGACCTTTTGTACAAAACAAAACCCTAACTCTCACTCCCGACCCATTCATCTTCCTTTCCAAAGAACTTACCCACAAAACTGAGACCCTAATTGCAATCTCTTTCTCTAGCGCGCAATCGATGCTATTGTAGCGAGGAATTACAGGAAATTTGAGCCAACAGAGATATATTTGTGAGGCTTCGACTGTTGGGTACTCATTTTTTCTACCCCTTAATCCTAATTGCTCTCTTTCTCTCGCGATCGTACAAAGAAATTCCAAAAGATCTGAGGTAACTGAGACATATACCTGTAAGAAAAATCTTCACTGCTTCAATTTCTTCCTCTTCAATATATCATTTCTGGTTTTTTGAGTTCTATAGTTGAATCCGCGATTTATTTTTATTTTTTGTTCGATCTTTTAAGAAGTCGAACCCAGTCGTTACTATTAGGAGATAAGGGCGCGGGGCTGTTAAGCCTGTTATCGTGACATATAAGTACATTTTCCTCCAAGGAAAAGAAAACTTTATATGAGATGCCTCCTTGTATTTTATTATTTTGGGATAAATATGGATAATGTTTGTGTTGCCTCATACTGGTAATTGAAATTCTTGCAACCTTTTGAGGTTCTGTAATTAATCTTTGCAGTTAATTGATTTGTACTGTTTTAAAAAGTATAAATATGTAGGACTGGATCACTAAAAAATCCCTAGCATTACCTTTGACTTTAAAATTTTGTACCTTTCAACTAAGAGGTTGTACAGTGAAGGCAGAACTACTTTTAGCCTTACTTTAATGTTATGTATAAATGATCATCTAGGAGTAGATAATCAATTTACTAAAGTTTTTACTCCAAAATTTTCTGGACTTTGACTGTTTTGGAGTACTTGGTAGCTCATGGATCAGAGCATGCCATAGATGAGATCAGGGAACATGCATACCAAGTATCAGTGAGTTTCTTTTTCATATGTACCTTGTTTACAAGCTATTCTACAAATTTCTAGATAACCTTGGAATTTCTTTAGATGATTAAGCTAGCACTTCCAATGTATTTTTCTTTTTCATAGTTGTTCGATTTTCAATCTATTGATTCCAGTGCAAGGGATCAAGGAAGTATGTTAGAAGGATATCTCAAAGTCTTGTGGCCCTTGTAAATGACAAGGAACAAATACACAAAGTTCGTGAGAAGTTTCCTGCTAACAGGGACAAGTATGTTTCAAGTTTCTTGATTACCCTTGTCATGGCATAGTTACACCTTAGAAGTATCATTTTATAATGATTACTTTCCATTTTGTTGATCATTATATTAATCAGTTGGTGTTAAACATGATTTCCTTTTGTCTTTTAATTTCAATCCAAAATCGGAAGGTTTCACTACATATTTTCTTTTGGCTGTTACCATACCAGATCATTTCTAATAGTGAATGTCTTTGTTGTTTCTTTTTTGAAAATTCTGAAATTTTATGAAAAGCAAAGGAAGATTAAGATTCAATATGCACTTGTGGACATTATGTTTCTCAACTGTAACTTCAACCTATATTTTTTTTGTCAAATTCTTATGCTCGGGTAGAGGTGGGTCATAAATTAATTTTTTCCTTTGTATACTGAGCTAAAGACTAAGGATGTCGTCCCTTGTTTTTTTTTTCATAGACATGATTAAAATTTTCAAAGTCCACTACTAGGATATGGGGGCTTGAGGCTGTTAATCCTGTTAGAACATGCAGAGTAATTTTTCAAACCATGGGTTTCTATTTAAATAGAAATAGCCTCTGAAATAACATTGCTTGTGAAGCCTCGTGCAAATGAGGGTAAGGCAATGGATCCTCATAGATATATTAAAATCAAATATATTGCAATCAGTTCCCATAGCCAAAGTTAATGAGCACTGATTGTTTTCTCCAATGTTTTATTTCTTTATCGGTGCAACTTTCTGGTTTTATTACGAGAAGACTTCTACCAAGTCAAATGGCAAGTTCTACATATTGGTTACTATAAAAGTTACACCGGTTGTGAATATTAACTATTTTTTAAGGTGCAAGGAATTTAAAAGGGTATTTAATCGTTCACATTACCCTAAATCCAACTTCCAAAGCCGATGAATTTCTAATCCTTCTTAGTGATGTTATGATTCCTATGTGTTTTGGCATTAGTCCAACAGATTGACGTATTTTCTTTTGTTTGTTGCATAATAAGGAATACTAAAATGGTGGTGAAATATCATGAATCTCATTATCCTTTCACTAGCTCTTATTTTGCTCTTTATGTAAACTTCCTCAATATATGCTAGTGAAATGCTATGCGTCTACTAGGGAACTTAACGGGTTTATTGTACCATTTAGTAGAATCTTGAATCCTGTTTATGACAGTAAGAATGAACCTTTGGTAATATTGCAAAATGTCATGTTACAAGTGATTTTGTTAATTGACTTTAATGTTTTTCTCGATATACTGAAATTTGACCTTATGCTTGTGTAGAGCATTTTATACTTATAAGTTTGGATGCAACTTGGTTATGTTTTCAGTTTTTCTGTTGAAAAGAAAGAATTTTCTAAGATGAAATGTATTAACTTTTTTTCTTTAATAACACTAGTCAAAGTATTATTTTCTGAAACATTATCATAAGTTTTTTAGTACACGTTGAATTGAACACAAACCAATGCTTGTGAGTTTTAGATTTTTGGCACGAGCCCCGAATAAACAGGTTTATTTTTTGCATTTGTATTTTGACGACGACGATGGTTCGGATCTTTCAGTTTAATCATCAAATTTCTATTCCCTACAAACATACACAATTCTTATTCTAGAGGTCTCGAAGTATTTCGATGCTAAGACGGAGGTAAATGAAGAAAATGAGACCAAAGAGGATGAAGAAAAAGAGGCTCGAGGTATTTCTCGTTGATTTTGATTTATTTTTGGTAATATTAGATTCTTGTAGATGATAGTTGTATATGTACCGTTTATTGTATTATGTTCTCCCTGACATTTTTAGATATCTTTGTACTTTATCAATCCTTTGGTAATGCTAAACGTTTGCAATTTTCAAAAGAACATTGGACTTAGCACCTTTTTCAGCCTCATTTTTAGTATATAATGTATTTTGAAATAGTAAATTAATAAATAATATGTGGTTAAAACGAAGGAAAAGTTTTAGGTTGATTGTAATTTTTGTCGATGGATTCTTCTCGGTTTTCGATTTAATTCTTGTGATTAGGGGTGGGCGTGGGTTGGTTTTTGTCCCAACCCAACCCAACCCAACATGGTCGGTTTGATCTAAAATCAAACCAACCCAACCCGTGTAAATGTTGAAACCCAACCCAACCCAACCCAACCCAATCAAGTGGTCGGGTTGGGTTGGTCGGTTTGCCTTTTTTTTTTTCCATTTGCTATTGAAAATTTCTTCCAAAGGCTATTTAACCAATTCCCCCTTGTATTTAAGATAAATTACAATAATTGCAATATTTGTATGCTTATAGAAATATAATAATCCTACGTAGGGGTGGGCGTGGGTTAGGTTGGTTTTTGCCCCAACCTAAATCCAACCCAACATGATCGGTTTGATCTAAAATCAAACCAATCCAACCCGTGTAAATGTTGAAACCCAACCCAACTCAATCAAGTGTCAGTCGAGTTGGGTTGGGTTGGTCGGTTTGGTTTTTTTTTTTTTCATTTGCTATCGAAAATTTCTTCCAATAAAAGAATTAAGAATATAGTTCCTACAATGTAACAATGCATATTCGTTTACTGAAAGCAGATTCTTCCTAACTTGACAATGTAAATCAATTGATGATAACAATATAAAACCTTAGTATCCATAATGTGAAATTAAACTGAAAGTACTGGCTACTTGAAAGTGCTGATTCATCTAATAAAAATACACAAACAAATTCTCCAAAAGAAGAAAACTACGAGTGCAATTAGGAATGAACTACCAGTGGCAGGAAAACTTTACCCATTGGATTAGCCCAAGGAACCCTTTTAGAGTCTTCCCCAGCATATACCTGATATCAATACTCATAACATCAGCATTACTTCTCTGAGGTGGAATTGTATAATTGGGTGAAAAAACCTATTAAGGAAACATCAGTTTTGCATTTCCTCTGTTTCGGGAAGATCATAAATTTTGCAATAATCTGAAAAATGAGTAAAAACCGAACCTGATAGCATATTTCACAGGTTATACCACTTTTTTGTTGCACCATCTCCGAATGTACTTTCTATGGGCAAACTGCATTTCGAACACAAAGAAACAAGAAATATCAATATTGCCTCACAGCTTCAACTTGCAACAGCTCGCGGCAAACAAAAATATTTATTTCCGTAAATTATGTGATAATCAGAAATACAATAAGGGCTTCCATTTTTTCAAATGAACAATTGAAATCAAGAAACAAAAATGGATTTTATCAGTATTATGTCGAATGGAAGCATCACAAATTGGTGAAAACTATACATTAATTAGAAATTAGAAATTTAGTTCTAACTACAGGTTTTTAAGTAAACAATGGTGGGTCATTGAAACCTTGACCCAATGGAGAGAAGATTATGAAATCCAGAAGATTGAAGTCCCACGACAGCATAGTTGGAAACAGATATGAAACTATTCAAAGATGATGTTTTCCCTTTTCAATGAACAAAAATTTGAAGCCATATGTGTACATTTACAGTCCAAAAAAAAAAACCATTCCACCCCAACCCGCGAATGTCACAATATACACAAGTTCACAAAAATACCTCCTGGGCTCTTCGCAGGATCCTCTTCTTCTGTTGCTGCCTTGCTGATGTAGATCTGTTCCTGCTGTGTTGAAGAAGAATGTGAGATGAAATTTGGTTGGAGTGTTTGGAGAGGAATTATTGGCGAGAGAGGCGACTGGAGTGAGATGGAGTCTGGCGAAGTAGCGATTTAGGTTTTGGTTTTCAATTAAACGTCGTTTTCCTTTCTTTCTTTCTTTTTTTTTTTTTTACTGATGTCGGGTCGGGTCAGTCGGTTTAGATCGGGTTTAGGGGTTTAACCCACAACCTGACCCAACCCGACTATCCCATCCCAAACCCGAAACCCACCAAAAAAAAAGTAAAAAACCGGTTTGGGTCGGGTCGGGCGGTTTGATCGGGTTGGTTTGGGTTTTGACGACCCCTACTTGTGATTATAAAGAAAATGTGTATAGAGCTCATATTTTCAGAAGGTATGACTTTGATTTGTTAGTGTTGATGTTTTTGTGACCTTTATTGAATGAAAAAAAATGATATATTCTTTTTCTGTGTTGAATTTGAAGTATTATACAGGTGGGTCTTGCGAAATAAGGGCTCCAACCAATGGCATATCAAATCTCCAATTTCCATATCAAAGGTTAATTTGTTTCCATTTCCTGCTTATTCAATTTTTACTCTGTGGAAGTGGAGCTAATCTTTGAGATAGCATTTTGCAGGCTCCAACCTTCTCATAGATAACGACAGAAATTTGAAGCTTGCAGATTTTGGGGTAGCACGATCATTTTCAAGTGACCATAATGCTAATCTTATGAATCATGTTATTACTTTTTGGTACAGGTAAATTTTATATCTATCACTCTCTTTCTTCCCAGGATTACTGCACGAGAAACTCTTAATATATTTGATACCCATGAGTTTATATTTCTTTCCAGTGGCGATCTTTGAGACTTTTTATTTCAAACCGTTGTCACCCAGGTCTCTAGAGTTGCTTCTTGCAGCCACGAAATATAGTCCAGCTGTTGACGTGTGGTCTTTTGGTTGCATATTTTTTGAACTTTTGAATGGGAAACCAATCTCACCTGAAAAAATGAGGTTAAGACCCTACTGCATATATTTAATTTTTATTTTCTGATAAGTCAAATAGTTGCAATATAAGAGTCTTTAGATGAATCCATAATTGCTGTCACATGCTAATGTTGTTGGTATGTGTGGGTGTGGGCGTGTGGTATAGCATCGATTTTGTGAACTGTTACTGTAAGATAGCTTTTTGTGATTTCTTTATAAGATGAAGCATTTTTAATGTAGTATAGAGGTAAATCCATGTCTTTAATCAGTTTTAAAGTCGCGTAATTTGCTTGGATTAAATGCATAATTGTTACTGGCAATTTGTCGTCTTTTCTTCTAGCCAAGGCCCTAATTTTGACAGAATCTTTGTTCAATCACCTGATGGCAATTGGATGCTAATTGATTCATAAGAGGTATGGACATGTTTGTTTAGCCTTTCTTTCGTTTCTTTCTTTATGGCCCTATGTGTGTGTATGCCTTTCATCATTTTGTGGCCTTCATATATTCATTCATTTCCTTCATGTAGGCATTTGATTCTCTTTTTACATCCTTCAACATGCATGGCATGAATGGTAGATTGTAATGAGATGTGATCCAAAAAATACTAGATAGAGCTACCACAATGGAGAATTGTGGCTAGGTAACCTTTTTAACCCTTTAGATCTTTTTGATGGAAATTTGATGAGATTAACCGATAGTGATGGTGTACTTTTCAGTTAACTAGCTTTCAGAATGTAACATGGGAAAACTATTGGTCTCTTTTTAAGGAGAAAGATAAATAAGTGGCAACTTAACAATTGCAATTGTTTACTTTTAGTTGTTCTTGTTTGTGTTTTTTGAAAAAATCGTTGAGATTAAACCATATGACTCACATTATTCATTGCTGAAGGTTTGTTTTGTTAGTTCTCTGACGTTGAGTAATAAGAACCATCTTTATAGAGGGTTCTCAATAAAATTTGAAGATCGATACATTTCTGATATAGATTTTACTAAGAAAACTCTTATCTACTACATATTTTGAAGTTTTCCAAATGGTTCTTAGTACAATTTCAATCTCTTTCTTCTAATGTGTCAAGCTCTTCCTCATATTTAGGCCCTGTTTGTTTCGGATTAAAATCAGATTTTAATCTAAGTTAAAGTCAAACAATCAATATCAACCACATCTTTCATTGGTCACATAACTTTTCAGCCACATATTTCAAAAATTTCTATTTCAATCTACTAAAAATCTAATTTTAATCCCCACCAAACACCCACTTAGTTTAATTATGATGTTAGGTGCAGTGCTTCTATGACTACTCGCAACATTGTGCTTAAAGACATGGCGCTCTCAAATGGCTAGATGAGTCGTTGAACTCGCTGAATCAAGGTTGTGAAAAAATTGTTGGCTAGAATATTCATTTTTTTTTGGGTGAGAATTTCTTCAGGAATCTCAAACTATATATATATATAATAATAACTTTTTGTTATAATTATGTACAAATTCTTGTAGAATAGAGGAATTAGCCCAGAAATTCAAGAAATGAACAGCTTATTAAACTCAGATGAAAACTATGAAATGATATATCAACCTTCACATTCTTCCTTGGATCAAACTAACCAGCCTCCAAAAGAAACTCAGTTACTCAATCTTGAGTCGAGATTATTTTACTTATTGTAGAAAAAATTTAGAGACATAAACTCCAATGGGCAGCTAGCCAATGAGGAATTGTATTACTATATAAGAGATGCAATTTCATCGCCTAATGACTATTTTGAATTGGGATTGAGCCTAAGATAAATATTGGAGAAGCACAAATTGTTGCAAAAAATGTTGCTGCCTTTGGCCTTACTTGGAACTTGTATGGTGACTGGGGATGGAGTTCTTACACCTAAAATTTCTGATATGGAATGAAAATTTGCTTATTTTTGTTGTAATTGGAAATCCCAACTAATAACTGATTATTTTGGTCATTATGCAGTACCTTAAGCACTTTCTGGGTTAGAGCTTGTAGTGTCAAAGCACCATCACCAATATAAGTTTTTTATTTTCTTCAAATTTACTTGAAAATTAGCATTTTACGTCATGATCAGTAAGCTCGACTTGATAGCACTGCATAGCAATAAAAAACAAAAAGATATAAGAATCTTGTGCATTGCAGAATTCAGTGCTATGACTTAATTTATTCGTTTTTAGTATTATAATCTGTTTAAAAATTTTGTTTCATGTGAAAGTTCTGTGACTAACACAATAAAAAGAATATGTAAACTCTTTATTTTTCTTCTACAACAACAAAAGTTGTTCCTTTTCCATTCCCTTATATTGCAACAATAATTGGGAATTTCGGAAAATTTGTGATCTTTTTTCTAAAGCTATTATGCTTGTGGAATCTCAAACTCCAGATTCCATTAATGGGAAAGAGATGGCTGTTGTGGTAAGGAAGGAAACAGAAGATATTGGGTTCTTCTTCAAAGTTCAAAAAATCTTGTTAAGAAGGTTGTTAGGAGCAGTTCAATGAAGAATCTATTCAAACCCGAAAAACCTTGGACCCTTGTCGATGTTGTACGAGAAACCAGGGCCATACTTTTGTGCCTAGATGTTGCTGGTGACTCCAAGGGACCTAAGCATGATGAAACGGTTAATTTCTTATGCATTCTTTGAAGATTAGTTTATTTTTTTTCTTGCAATTTTTCTTTTCGTATTTAAAATGTTTAGGACATAAAGTTTCGAAAAGGCAAGGGAACAATAATATAATTGAAGAACTTATTGTATTCTATTGGTTTCCATGATAATATGTCTAATGCAAGAAGAAAAAGATAAAACTTTTGACATAATTATATGCATAGGTTTTTGTGATATTCAAATTTTGTTAATAATAGCCTTGTTTGTTACATAAATATTTAATTTTTTACACATCATTGTGTTTGTCTTTCTCGATTGAGCAATGTTAAATCACACGATGCCAGGTTCTCGTGACAGTTCTGCATAATAAAAGGAGTTTGAGAAGATCTGTAGACGTGCATTGTGTAAGGAATTCTGATGTAATATAGTATGTACTTCAGAATGGTGGCCAAAACGATGCATCAAGAACTTCGAGATGTTTTCTCTTTTAAACTTGTGACTGCAAAATGAGTGTTGTTCTTGACTTTGTCTAATGTCAATAACATAGTTCAGTTGATATTCTGATTACTTAAATTATTGAACTATTATAGAAATGCATTTTTTACTTATATACCTTACATGTATATGACTTTTTGTTTATTTATTTATGCAGATGGGTCAAAGTCATTCTATTGGATTAACGCCAAATCTTTGGAAACTATTTCAGCCCCGGCCCCCTTTGGAATACAAACCATCACAAGGGAGAAGGGAATGTCCCCATATGCAAGTTTGTTATTGCTTTAAGCTTGCTCAAGGTTTCACTAACTTGGAATATGTGAACTTAACGTATATTATTTTTCTTCTTCTTCCAGTAACTTAATAGTCCTTATCCCACTTGTGAACATATTTTTTATATTCTAGAATAATATAACTTAGTAAGTATTTTTACATATTCAGAAAAAAAAAATCATCACAATGCAACCATAGCGAACATTATGTATATAATTCATGAAAGTCCAACACATTTAATACACTAACAGTACTGTCAAAAAAACTCAACTCGTGCATTTGCACGGGCAAAGACTAGTATATATAAAAGGGTGTTTCTTTGATAGAAAATGCATAAGATTACATACATATTCCATTGTAACACCAAATCATCCATAAAATCAAAGTTCTCAAAGTGTTCTTGAGCTCTTTTGTGGTTATCATTTATTTACTTTTGCTTGGTTACTTATACTTAAAAGGTTTGATTAATCCTCGAAATTATTTGTCGGTAATTTCAATGAGCAATATTAATCCGAGAGGAAGCAAAAATATCTTAGAGGGCCAAATTATTTTTCATTTTTAAATTTAGAGACCAACTTATTACTTTTACAAAATTAAGTTGAGGACCAATGATGCATTTTTTGTAACGAATCTAAACTGAAATTTCACTATTTAACTCCAAATTAGGCCACTGGACTTTTTACTTTGTGTCGTTTTGGTCATTGAACTTTATTTTGTTTCTAACTCATCTTTGACTTTACATAATGTTCTATTCAAACCACTGGCTCAATTTGACGTCCATTTGTTAGACTGCTATGTATATGTGCACCAAGTCATAGAATTTAATTGAAAATTTTAACGGTTTGATGACTTGGTAGACGGACGGGTTGAATTTCCAGGTAAAAATTGGATGTCAAAGTGAGGTCTGAATGAAATATTTGTGAGTTCATTGACGAATCTGAAAAAAAAAATTGAAAGTTCGGTGACCATCAATAAAATTAATCCAAATTTGACAGATTTTATTGCTTCATAAATTCTCCAACCAGTTGTGATAAAAATGACCACATTTTCCATTTTTGGTCGACATCTTTCTATTTTTTTGAGCTTTGACTCTTTAGATTTAGGACATATTTGAGATGTTGTATGGACACGTTATCTTGTACACCCTCGTCACCAGGAACAGATCCAGGACCGAATTACAGGCCGGGCTAATACGATTTTTTTCAATTAAGAAAATTATTGGACTTGGGGGGGCTGATGCCCGGTCAGCCCCCCCACTAAATCCGTCCCTGCTCGTCACATTTCAGTTGACAAGATAGTAATGCACGGTATTGAAATACCATAAAGGAATATTCTTGGAGTTTTAGATGGTAGATTAAAATTTTCGGTTATTCTAAATAATTTGCATTTGTTAGTTGTTAAATTTTGGGTTTTATTACATTGCAGTTAGTATTGATAGTTAGGCATTGAAACAGAATCAATTCACTTTGAATTTCATATCCTCGAATTCTCATCCATAAACGATAATTTACCAAGTTTTTGTAGTTAAGTTTCAATTGTTAATTTGTTAATAAAACAACTAATTTTAATAAGCTCGTTTTGATATTGGATTGAGTACATTGAGATTCTAAAGTTTGTGATTGCGTGTGATTATCGTGTAGTAATGCCCGAGGTATTGACCTGACTTAGTTTGGTTGTCGATTTTTGTTTTATAGAATTGGATGAAGTTAACTGAATTGAAATTAAGTTAAAGTATAATTATTTGATTGAAATCAAGTTAAAGTTTGTGATTCTTGAGATTATCACGTAGTAATGCTCAAGGTAGCGATTGAGTGTTAACCTGGGTTAGCAAGCACGTGACCATGTGGCGTCACTTTAAAGTTTCTGTAAATATTTAACCCAAAAATACCCATACAACAATCTCTACTTTGACTGTTGTATACCTAGTAGTACCTCTTATTTGAGGATCATAAATGATGATCGTATCCTCCGGGGCATAGCTCAGTGGTGCAAAGGACAGAAGTGAGGTAGTCTCAGTTGAGCTGGCAGCCGCAGTGTGAGGACTCGATTCCTGCCTCTAATAAGGTTTGGAATATGATTCTTTGTGGGTAGCAGTATAGTAGCTCTTGTATTCTGGCATGCTGAGGCACATCCCGCGATTTGCCTTCTTCACGATGCTCTAGGGGAGGGCGGTGGGGAGCCCTCAAGGTTGGGGTTCAATCTTTTTTTTTTATATATATATAAATGATGATCGTCACTTGAATTGCGGAAATTGATGATGTAACATCACTAAATGGTGATTGTAGATCTCTGTTTGTGAATTGGATTAAATTACCTTATATAAAATAAAATAAACTTCAATTTCTTGATTGAAATTAATTAAAATTATAGTTGACTGATTGAAATAATATAAAATTAAAATATAATTACTCATACAGAGTGAAATTATAGTTAGCGTAAAACAAAAATAAATGATTGCCAATGTAACATTAAATCCAAGTCCCACCAACTATCCATAATCGTGTCCCAACATTTCATTGTCTTGTCTGCATATTTGTGATTATCTAGTCTTCTCAAAATAAGGAAAATATTTTATTCTGGCCTGCTGAGGCACATCCCGCGATTTACCTTCTCCACGATGCTCTAGGGGAGGGGCGGTCGGGAGCCCTCAAGGTTGGGGTTCAATCTTTTTTTTTTTTTTTTATATATAAATGATGATCGTCACTTGAATTGCGGAAATTGATGATGTAACATCACTAAATGGTGATTGTAGATCTCTGTTTGTGAATTGGATAAAATTACCTTATATAAAATAAAATAAACTTCAATTTCTTGATTGAAATTAATTAAAATTATAGTTGACTGATTGAAATAATATAAAATTATAGTTACTGGATTCACGATTGGACAAAATTAAAATATAATTACTCATACAGAGTGAAATTATAGTTACCGTAAAACAAAAATAAATGATTGCCAATGTAACATTAAATCCAAGTCCCACCAACTATCCATAATCGTGTCCCAACATTTCATTGCCTTGTCTGCATATTTATGATTATCTAGTCTTCTCATTGGTCTCAACTAAACACTTGGTCAGTTCGTTGCCGACATATTTGGTAAGACACATAACATAGTATTATATAAAAAAATTAGTTTAAATCTTTTTTATTAGGCTAAATTGCAGCGGGATCTCAAATATTTTTAAAAATATTTTAGAGCCCTGTTTGGTTTAGCTAAAAAATTTGACCAAAAAACTTAACAACACATTTCATTGAAATCACAACTTATATCAACTTTCAACCTCTTATTTAATCAATTTAACATATGGAATATAAATAAGCGTCGCTATTTTAGATGGACAAATCACTTATAGAAAATTATTCAAATATATTCAAAATTATTTAAAATGTAATGCTATTTATCATTTTAATAATGAAATATCGATCATGTGACAATTTAGGTGAAATAATGTGATATAACAATTCAATTTTCATGAGAGAGAGAGAGGGAGAGATGGGAGATTAAACTATCATATCCCATTATTTCACTTAAGTTGTCATATCACCGATATTCTATCATTATAATGATAAATAATATTATTCTTATTTAATACATTTTGAAAATGTAATAGAGATTCGATGACCAAGACTTCTACCAATTTTGACTGGCTCAAACTCTAACATTAAATATTAATGATGGTCATTTTTTAAGAAAATTGAGTTTTGAATTTTTATTTTTTGGAGAATGTTGTTAAAAAGTAGATAAAGATTTTATTATGTAATTGAAAATGAGTAAAGAATTTTGAAAAAATAGCTCTGAAACAAGGGCTAAAGCTCATTACAATGGAAAATATTTTAAGTTAGTTTTTCTTATAATTTTGAGTCTAAGACATACTAAATGATTTCGTTGAGGTTTCCAAAAAAAAAATATACTTGAAGCCAAAATGAGCAGTTAACTCAATACTTAAGATGTGTGATTTATTAGTTCAATTTATGCGTCAACATATACACTTGTCAATCAACTTCTATTGGTTCTTTAAAAAAATAATGATTTATGATAATATTTTGAAAAAAAAAAAATTTGAAAGCAATTTTATGGTTGAACATTGTATTTATTTATTGTTTTAAGCTTGTATCGAGACAATCATATTATATTGCAATGTTTATGTTTGCATGTTTAAAATTAAAGGTGCGTTTGATTGTAATTATTTTCCATGAAAAATGTCGATTTTTCACCCAAATTTCTATTTTGAAGTGTTTGATTGCTATTTTTTTCGATGTAAAATGTTTTCTAACTTTTAAAAATATATCTAATTTTCTTTTTTTTTTTAAGGAAAACATTTTTTTTTGGGAGTAGATTTTTGTTTTCCTCAAAATAAGGAAAATATTTTCTTTTCTAGAATATATTTTTCGTAATAGTCAAACACACTCTTAGATTTTTTTCTTTAAAAAATAAAAAGGGCTTAAATTTTTATTTCGTTGGAGAATGAATTAATATACAGATCTTGAGTTCATCTTCATTCACAATTATAGCTCTAGTTGTTACACATAATTTCCTTAACTAAATTCCTTCAGTTTCTACAACAGGAAGTTGAATCCCAGTGGAATCTGCAGCCTTCTACCATCGCATTGACAACATTTGGAGAACAGCCGGTAAGTTCCTAACACCATACTTTTGTGCCTAGATGTTGCTGGTGACACCGAGGGACCTAGGCATGATGAAACGGTTAATTCTGCATTCTTCGAAGATTAGTTTATTTTTTTCTTGCAATTTTTATTTTCGTATTTAATTTGTTTAGGACAGAAAGTTTCGAAAAGGCAAGGGAACAGTACTTTAATTGAAGAACTTATTGTATTCTATTGGTTTCCACGATAATATGGCTAATGCAAGAAGAAAAAGATAAAAACTTTTGATATAATTATATGCATAGGTTTTTGTGATATTCAAATTTTGTTAATAATAGCCTTGTTTGTTACATAAATACTTAAATTTTTACACATCATTGTGTTTATGTCTTTCTGGATTGAGCTATGTTAAATCACACATGATGCCAAGTTCTCGTGACGGTTCTTCATAATAAAAGGAGTTTGAGAATTAATAATCATTCTCATATGAACACTAAAGATCCGTAGACGTGCATTAGTTTTTGTTTCTTTATTGAACTTACTGTGTTATAATTAAGATAGTAAATTTGTTTCTTAATTGATCTTACTAGGTATATCAACTATGGTAAGCACCCACACTGTAACGCAATCATGTTTACTGGTACATTTTTTTGTTGCTAATAGTCATCAGCATTTGTTATTTTTGCTTGTTTATGAATACTAGATTTATTGTTGTGTCTAAAATAATTTGCCTTTTCCTTTCAATTGACGAAATTTGATGTCCTCATTGGGGCAGATGAAGCCAATTCTTTATGGTGTTGATGAATCCAAGCCTGTTCCAGAAGCTTGCTTGCAATTGACTAAAGGGTTCTTTAAAGACGATACACTGCTGGTTCTTATTTTTCGTATCCTAAAATTATACTTTTTTTTAGGTGAGCAACAACTATACCCATAGATTTTGTGGTCTGTACACAACTTATGCCTAATATTTGGAATCAACTTATGATGTAAACTTGTCTTTTTTCTTGCTGCTAATCATGAATATACTTTTGTCTTTTGGGCTCGTAATAATGTCTCTGAAGTTGTTGCGAATTCGCAAAAGCAACAAGTTAATTGCCTCTGATTTTTTGGATGTCAATCTAGATCTTTGATACTGGGGTGAGCTATTGTACTTTATGTTTACAAAATTCTAAAGAATAAATTATTGTGTTAATATTTACGTTGCTCCAATGTTAGTTGTTACTGTTGATGGTTTAATTTTCCACAGAAGTGGACTATGTGATATTAACATATAATAGATTAATTTGAAATATCACCTTGACAATAGGAGTACTAACTCTCAGCAAACTTATCGTCTTTGGATAGAGCTTACCTTTATTTGACTCAAATGAATCTGGAAATATAATCCTTTTAATGAAATAAAACACTATCGTCAATAAAAGGAAAGTAATAGTAGGTATTCAACTCCATTCAATCCAAAAGTTGAAACATTGGATATATGAAGAACTTCAGAATATCCGTTTTAAACTTATGGCTGTGAAATGTGTTTTTGTTCTTGTCTTTTTCTGATGTCAATAAAAGAGTTAAGTCGACACACTGATTGCTTAAATTATTGAACTATTATAGAAACATATTTTTGACTTATATTCTACTAGATTAAAGTCATCCTGGTTCCTTGATTTGTTGATTGAGGTGTTGTTAATTGTTTTAGGGCTTCAATATAACTGTGTATTGAGGTCATATGAAGGTTTATTATTGTATTTTTACTGTGTGAGTTGATGACACCTTCATGTTAATTGTTTATTTAGCTTTTTATTATTGTTTATAATCTACATATATGGTGATCTTGGATAGAATTTAATGATTTAACGATGTTAGGCGATTTGTTTTTAACTTCAGCAGTCACATTCTCAATTGCCAATAACACTATTAGTGGCTATTGTGTAAGGAATTTTGATGTAATATAGTATGTACTTCTGTATGGTGGCTAAAACGATGCATGAAGAACTTCAAGACGTTTTCTCTTTTAAACTTGTGACTGCAAAATGAGCGTTGTTCTCGACTTTGTCTAATGTCAATAAAATAGTTCAGTTGATATTCTGATTACTTAAATTATTGAACTATTATAGAAATGCATTGTTTACTTATATTCCTTATATGTATATGACTTTTTGTTTATTTATTTATGCAGATTGGTCAGTCATTCTATTGGCCAAATCTTTTGAAACTATAATTTCAGCCCCGGCCCCCTTCAAAATACAAACTATCACAAGGGAGAAGGGAATGCCCCTATATACAAGTTTGTTATTGCTTTAAGCTTGCTCAAAGTTTCACTAACTTGGAATATGTGAACTTAACGTATATTATTTTTCTTCTTCTTCCAGTAACTTAATAGTCCTTATTCCACTTGTGAACATATTTTTTATATTCTAGAATAACATAACTTAATAAGTCTTTTTACTTATTTAGAAACAAATAAAATTCATCACAATGCAGCCAGAGCGAACATTATGTATATAATTCACGAAAGTCCAACACATTTAATACACTAACAGTACTTTCAAAAAAACTCAGCCCGTGCAAATACTAGCATTTAATATAAACATATAGAATAATTCTATTTCCAGAAGATGAACGGCGTCCCGTCTGGTTTCAGTATGTTTCTTTTCGTTCCATCTCGATTTTTTTCGTATGTTGGTTAATTTTTTTAATTTTATTTTTCTGTTTTAATTTGATTTTTATTGTGTAAAAATTGAAAAATTGATAGACAATGCGCCGGTGACAAGAACAGTAGTAATAGAAGGTGTCCTCTTCACCGTTCTCTTTGGGATCCAAGGTCACTGTATCAGGTATTATTTCTGCTGGGTTTTTGATCTGTTATATTTTTCTTTTTGAATTTCTTTATGTACCTTTTCGTATTTATTGTTTAATTTTCTGGAATTTCTTATGGCTGTTTCTGTTTAATTGTTATTTTTTTTTTCTTGTTATTGTTATTCTCGGTTGCTTGCTTAATTTATTTTAAATTGCTATTTAACTTTAGAGTAGATTTTGCTGAATTTTAGTTTTTTTGGTGGTGGCGTTCTGTGGTTTCACTTGGATATCTGGATTTCTGTTGACTAAAGATTTCTATTTTTGCATGCTTATATATAATTATGTTTGAATGGCTATTAATTTTCGTATTTTAATAGTTCTGTGTGTAAAAGCTTGAGTTTTTTCGCTTATATTTTCTTTCCTAATTGTGTTGCATAGAACAGTAAAATGTTGCTATGCATGGATGACTAGGTTTCAAATATAAATGCCCGCTACTCTATATTTGGTCTTTGTGAACTTTCCTATCTCAAGCTGTTTTACTGACATTTGCTTCGTCACTCCTGTTGTCATTATTTTTCATCCAGTATATAGTTGTTCCTGTGAATTGCTGTAGAATCTTGATCTATGCATAAATACTATTAACAGTATCGATCCTATTCCTACAATAGATGAGACCTAGAGAGTTCTTTAGTCCCTTTATTTTTATTTGAGTTATTTTAGCATAATCTCTTGATAGTAGATGCATTTGTTAAGACAAGAATTAGAGTTGATATGAAGAACGCTATATAGGGTCAACACAAGCAGCAGTAAAGCCCATCATCTGTGTTTTTATGTACCAATTTTAAGATGGTGATTGGTTTTGACTTTTGATTATATGTTTCGAAATAAGCTGTAAGATGCTATTTTCTAAGTCTGCTTCCGAATGGTGATTGTAAGTATAATTGATGAACAATTGAGATATTTTTGAAGCTTGTACAGAAACTTGGCCTTCTTGTTTCTCTGGTGCATTGGCCCATATAACAGTGTTTTTTTATTTTTTATTTTTTAACTACGTTTGCAGTTTTATTTTAATATTATGTAAAATGTTATAGAAAAAGAAAGACAAAACTAAGTCTATGTCCATCTCCTTCATTTTGGCTCTATTAGAATCACAATTTTTTAGATATATTGAATAGTTATCTTGCTCTTTGAATTTACTGTCACAATGCATTTTAAACGTATTTTTAAACTCATGACAGGATATTTTCAAGAAACTACAAATATGGAAGCTGATAGTGTCGGTTTTTTCCTTTTCATCTAAAGCAGAACTTGTTATCGGAATTTATCTGTTGCACTCTTTCTGTGTTGGAGAGGCAAATAGGTTCTAACAAATACTCTTTAAGTGCTTGTTCAAGTATAAATTACTTATTAATTATTTGGTCTTTACGATGTTTATATTTCTTAGTAATGCGCGCACTAACTACCAAAAGGGTATTGATAATTTGAACCTCGTGTGATGTTAATGATCCAATGATTCCTCGTGGATGTTATGAAATGGAAGAGTAAATAATAGTGTTCCTTGTATCTAGCTGCTGATTTTTCGATCACTAGCATGCCACGTTATCTAAATATGAAGCAAATAAGGCTACTAATTTTCCTACTAAAGCTAGAAAAATGAAAAATTCCCTTGAAAATTTTATGTCCCTGCAGAAATAAACCTCTTTCCAATGGTGGCAATATTATGATTTTTTTTTTTGGTTATCTTTAATGGTATGAAGCTGATAAAAAAAGGCAGAAACTCTGTGAGACATCCTGAACCTCAGAAATGAGCTCTCAGAAATCTCACAAATCACAGTTTTCCAATGTATAAGTCAGAAATATTGAAAAAAAGTGAAACCTGCCATGTGTTGCCTCTCCTAGAGTGCAAGCTGTCTAAATCCAGACATGAAAAGTTGCATAACATTTGGAACTTCTATACTTGAAATAAGTTCTTTATGAAATTCTTTTCTTACAGGTTTATTGATGTCTCCCTACTAAATAGCTAATAATATTCAGTAACAATTAACATCTAAATCTTTTTCCTCTCGAAAAAGAAAAATCGGTTTTCATAGAAGCGGTTGACATCCTTTTCCTTTTCAGCGTGTTTGTGACCTTCTATATCTGTATCTTTTCATGCAGGTCTTTTTCTTCTTTTCTGTCATAGTCTCGTTACTGCTTGAAGTCCCTGTACTCAAACTGCTTAGAGGTATGTACCATTCTTGCTCAGCAAATGCGATGTATTAAGTTCTGCAGGAAGGTCTATTCAAAGAAATTGAATTGAAACAAATAGAAATTTTGGAACGTCTAGTGATACTTTTGTATCTTTTCTCTGGGTGAGTGATACCTGTTTGCTATTTTTACTTCAAAAATGACCTGATGAACTGTCTTTTATTATTATTATTATTATTTTTAAGAGAAGCTTGTTATGAATGAAGGTTTGATTTAAGTGGCTAGTGCTTGAGAGTACAATTCCCATAGCCAATATGCCCATGAAATTAAAGTTCGTTATGACACGGAAACTGGCTTAAAATTTTGTTGGAGTGTGCTTCTTTCTTCTCGCGTCCAAATTATTACCCTTATTGCCAAGTTGATTAGCACTGACTTCCAATAGGGATTTTCAGAGAATGTACCTCACCTCCAGGCTGCTGCATTATTGGGGTCTGGCTGCTAATAGTCTGACTTGTTTGGTGAAACGGAGTTTGGGTTACATACTCTCTCTTGCTATAATGATACGATGAATTGACTTATTTTTGGTTGTAGTATGATAGCTGTAGTGTTCTTTGCCTATGTTTGACACCCATTTTTTTTTCATTCTCATTCTCATTCTTTTTCTCTTTTTCCATTTCAACCACACATTCTATTAATAAAATAATATTACACATAAACCCAAAAATTTTCCTTACTTTTTAACTATACATTCTACTTCCATCAATCACTATTTTAAAACCAATTTTTTTACCCAAAATGGGTGTCAAACATATCCTTTTACTCCCTCGGTCCCATAAAGATAAGTTTACTTTCTTTTTTCGTATGTTCCAAATTATAGTCCACTTTCGAGTATAGTTAATTTAAACTATTATTTAATGTAGGGGTATATTAGAAAAAATGCAAGTAAAAATTATATTTTCAACTATATTAATTATATTTTCTTAATCTGTGTAAAAATGGAAGCAAGCTCATCTTTATGGGATGAAGGGAGTATTAAAGATAGGGAAATGTTTCTAAAATAATTTGCACCCAAGTTTACTCTATTGAATAATATCATAAATTTATTTCTTTTTCCTTGATATCTTTTGTTCCTCCTTTTTTACTGTATGGTAATACAGATTTGTCAATGGTGTGTGTAGAAATATGTTTTTTTTATTCAGCATTAATTCCGGTAATTTTTTGGTAATTTCCAGCAAACAAGTCAGTTCTCAGTTCAAGGGGTTCAGGTAGTATGTTACCCGATCTCCTAGGTACATTATTTCCTGGTTAGTTAGTTACTATTTTTAGGGAGATTTGATAGGCTGTTAGCATGATAGCCGTTTTCATTGTTGCTTCTTGAAATATATTGTTGATGAACCGCTTCAAGCTTCTAGATTTGTTAGGGTTAATCGCTTGACTTGTGTTTAACATCAAATTTTTAATGGTCTGGTTCGCTGGCTAATAACCTATACAAGCAATTAGCATATAGGCTATTTCCTTTTGCGAGGATAAATGTATGACCTTTTTGGTTAAAAATCCTACAGTTACCTAATTTTTTGCATGTTTTACTTTAATCACCGAACTTTGTTCCACATTGGCTGAAATATTGACCCGACTGAAAAAAAAATGAAAGTTCAACAGCTAATTTGGAACAAAAGACGATCGGTGACTAGATGATAAAACGCTATAAGTTGGACGACAAAAGATTTGACCCATAGCGTTTTACAAGCTTCATTCTTTAATGTCTCTTATAATATTCTGACGTTTTGTGGTTGAAAGCAAATACTTTATTATCCCTTTTTCTGTCTTCTGCATAACATTTATTCAAGATATTAGTCAAGCTAAGCAATCCATACATCTTGATGCATTTCAATTATTTTGTACTGAGGATGTTACTTGGGATCTCAATTTTTTTTGCAGAGCATAGCTGCTTAACGATACTGATGATTTTTAAGTCTTCAGTAATGCTTAAAAGTAACAAGTTTAAAACTCCAATTGTTGCATTCATTTCCTTGATTGTCTTTCATATAGTTGCATGTAAATCACCGCCCCCCAGATTTCGCTAGTTACCTAAGGTTGGTTTTTCCAAATCTGTGATATTTCTTAAAGCTATCCATGACTTTTGCATCTTTCTATTTTCAGTTACCAAACTTCATTGCTTCATTCTTCTCACGGCTTTCTTGGCCTTCCATGGGGAGTGTATCACCAACAGGACAGGGTAGGAATGTTGTGGGAAATGCTCCAACATATGCAGGTCTACAAGTGGAGGCAAGTATTATTTTGGAGAATTATTGAAAATGACTTTACAATGTGCATGGTGAAAAATAGATTTATTATTATTTTTTTGTTTAGAAGTCCTTTTTTCGTGGAAAATTTCTTAATCATCTTTACTGTGAAAGCCAATCTTATCTTTCTAAACTAGTCAAATGTACTTCAACTTGGTCAAAATCACCCCTCATCTTTCTTCTTCTTGCCCATTCAACACCAGGGAGACAGTGGGCGAGAGAGAGAGAGAGGACTTTTGTTTAAAACCCACCACATAGTCTGGTTTTTTACCTTTCCTGGGGACGAGAGAAGTAGAGAGCATGGACCTAGCTCACAGAATAAGGGGACTAGGTTTTTTTTTGGAGGTGGAATGCATGGCGTGAGGGGCTGGCTTGGAATGCATGGGGGAGGGATGCAATAGTGTGGGTGCCATACTTTTGGTGCTCTCTTGCAATTTCCCTTGTGTATGTATTGCCCAATGTTATTAGAACCAGATCAGGAAAAATTGTGCAACAAATTCATTTATGGATATACATAGTTAGAAATATAGATTTGTTATGTGTTCTTTAATGAGGATTGCATAGTAATAAACGGTATTAAAATAGCAAACTAAGTTGAACAATTGTTGATTATACTGTCCACTCCCGTCTATTAGTGCACCCTGCTCTTTCTATTTTTAACCATGTGTTGAGGGTAGTGTTAAATTTTAGTTACTAGAACAATTATTTCTTTATTTCTATGGCCTTTACTTGCTCTTTTTGGTTGCTTAAAAAATTCTTCCTCCTTTGGCTCCAGGGAACCCATCCTGCTCGATCATCATCCACAGTCAATCCGCCTGAGGACTCCATTACCACACTGGTTTCAATGGGTTTCGACAGAAACTCGGCGAGACAAGCTCTCATTCGCGCCAGAAAAGATATTAATGCTGCTACCAACTTTCTGCTCGAGTCACAGACGAACTGAGGGGGTCGTAAATTTGCTTTGGAAGAAAACATCCACTCGAATTTGAAATCTGAACTCGCTAACAGGTTGAGATAGTCAGCAATTAGCTGTTGATCGTTGCTCCAGTCTGTGCTTCAGAAACCATAAATGCCCTCGGTATTTTTCGTCAGGGCTTCGCTTCTTTATTTTGTTCCCATTTGACAATTATCAAGTGAAGGCAGTAATAACAAGTATTTGTAAGTATACTCTTTTTGAAGTGTAGAAATTTGGGATTGTGGAAATCGTGGATATGCCCTTTTCCTAGGTACATAGATGTGCTAATTCTTATAAATGCACCAAATGTTAATTTTTGGAATTTCAAGTAGTACACAAACTCTCTCTCATTGAAAATCTAATGGCAGCAACTTATAAATTTACAAACAATAAACTTTAATTATCTACTATTCAATTAATCCATCAAAGCATTACTTTAGAAATCCATAAAAACTAACTAAAATTTGTATCTAGCAACTTGGACATTAAAATGGAAATAAAGTGCAATACACGGCTTCGATCTTTCTTTTTAAAGGCGATCCGCATGCCAAGAGCATCTCTAAGGCTCTATTTGTAAAAAGTATCTTATTTATAACAGAGAGTATATTTAATTTTAGAATTTTGTTTTTATAGTTATCTCTTTATTTTACCTTTTTTAAGTAAACATTTATTATATTTTCCCATTTTTTTTATTTAACATATTTTTTTTAAGATGTTAATTGTTAATGAAAGCGAATATAAAGGGATGAAGTTTTGTGATGACACACTCACGATTAAGACAATTTCTTGCAGCCTACATTGCCCAACTTGGAGGAGTTTGATATTGGTGGATTGGACATTACAATAAAAATATGTTATGAGGTGAGACAAATCGGATCGCTTGAAAAACTATCAGTTGAACTTCTGATTGATGTGCATATACTATTCGACTTTGATGGTCTAGCAGCTACTGAAGATCGTGTGGAAAGTTTACTTGGTCGGTTAAACTCATCGAAAATGTTAAATCTACCCAAGTTAGTGCACATCACATGGAAGGTTCCTAAAGGAATTTGTGTTTTCTAGAATTTGACATCATTTGATGATGGAAAATGTGGCAGCTTAAGGTACTTACTTTCTTTCACCTTCAATGGCAATTCGCTTGTGGAGGAGAGATTGAAATGGTGGAAGAAAGAATGATGAGCAAAATTGCGTTGCCTAAATTGTACAGTCTACAACTCAAAATCTTGAAAGATTCAGAATGTTTTCCTCTCGAAACTATAAAATTGTGTTCCCTTCACGGGATAAATCGGAAATTCGCTATGATGACAAAATTTTGGTTACGACAGCTAAGTGCACCAAAGCTCCTATTTCCAATTTGCTGGATGTTGAAGGTATTCTTCTTCATGATTCCCATTTTACATCTCCTCTAATATATATGCGCTATGATGGCCATTCATATAATTAATTTTATTGATGAATAATTGAAAAATTAATTCTCAGGCTTGGAGGAGGAATAAATTTGTAGCAGATGAATCCTTTCAGCAATGGCACATTGAGAGTGCCCCGCTTCAAGTTTTATTTTCTAATGTTGCCATGCATAAAATTAGAGATTGTTGTTAGCTGTATAAAATTGTTGTCATGAATAAAATTATTTATTTTGGGTAGTAAAAGGAATAATTGAAAGTAAAAATACGCGATCTCCCAAAATTAATTCAACCCACAGGTTGACATTTTCTCTTTTGTAAATCGATAACTTGTTTTTTTTTTTTGTAATAATCAAAATCCAATAGACTAAAGAATCACGGATGCTCTCAAGAAAGGTATATCTAGAATTTCATAAGGACACCCTCCTAAATTAGAACAAATAAGTAATACACAGTTAACATTTAAATTAAGAAATATAAAATATAAGCCATCTCTAAACATAACACAAATACAATATACTCGCTACGATTTCACACGCCGTTAGCCCCTGCCATTCCTGCTCCATTTCAGCAAAACCCTTTTGTCCAGCAAAAACCCTTTTGTCCAGCAAAACCCTTTTGTCCCCTTTTGTCCAGCAAAAACCCTTTTGTCCAGCAAAACCCTTTTGTCCAGCAGTTAAGAAAAACCTAATTTGTTCTCAGACACGGCTGCTCTATCCTCCCACAAAACTTCATCCTCCCCACAAAACAAAAAAATGGAAAATAATCATAACCGGGCATTACTAGCTAACAGCCCATACTTGCTAGTTCCAAATCCATTCTACCATGCTCTACCGCCACCGGCTCCTCCACCGGTTCCTCCGCCTGCTCCCAACATTCCCGATGAAGATGTTGATATGGACGAAATATTTCAAGTTGCTGATCAACAAGAAATAGATCCTAACCCTCCTCACCAAAACCTTGCAAACCCTCATGATCCGGGTTTTTTCGATGGGGTTCAAAACCAAGCAGCAGTGTATAGACCTACCGAAATCGATTTGCTACGTATATTGGGAAGGAGGCTGCAAAATGAGCCCATAAATGAAATATGGATGAATCAAAGAGACTTCTATCAACATTCTCCAGCTGGTTTGGCAGGTAAAGAAGAGAAAATTATGTATGCATTTTCATTGAATTCTACGTGCACAAGAACACTATATTGATAAAGGGGAGTTACCAACATTCTGTTAATAGCAGAAACTTCTCTGAAAATACAGTATTGCGGGACCTCTGTATTGATTTCTGTCATTGACCAATTATTTCTTGACACGTACTAAAAGGCTTGTGAATGAGAACAACAGGTGCTTTTATTTATTGTTTACTGATATCAATAATTATGTTTACTGGCAATTATCAAGTGAAGGCAGTAATAACAAGTAAATTTTAAAAAATAAGCTGCTTTTTTTTTTGGTTCAAATAAGATAAAGTTTAATGTTTAGAAACAAAATGTTTTAAGTTTTAGATATTTTTCAGTTAATCAGAGATGCTTAGTGAAAATTAATTAAATTATGACCTAAACAATTGACTAATAATGTTTATAAATTATTAATAATTAGTAGCATTTTCACACGGAAATCAACCATGACTAAACACATTAACAAGCATTACAATAAGTTTATCCAATAAATCAATGTAATACGTCGAAAGTGATCAAATTAAACTCCTATTTGGTGGGGATTATAATTAAATATTTAATAAATTTTGATAAAGTTTATAAAATTTGTGGTTAAAATTAATTGTTGATTTTAATTTCGATTGAAATTTTGATTTTAATCAATATCAAATAAGGGCTAAGTAAGATTTAATATTTAATCATAAGTGTTGGAGAAAGTAAGGTGTTGGATAGCTGCTTGTAGAATAAACGGATCTTTGTTTAGTTGTAGCTTTGAAAATATTAAGAAACGAGAAATTCTTAAATTTTCGCCAAGCGACGTAGGATCTATTCATAGGTCTCTTTATAATTGGTTCCAATTTTAGTAGCAAGTTTTCGTAAAGTTGATTAGATACAACTGAATAATATTAAACTCGTGTTTGATTTAGTAAAAAAAGGATATTATTATTGGATTTTAATACAAGTTGGTAAATGTGTAATTGAAAAGTTGATAAAAATTGTGCATTCCATGAAATGCGTAATTAAATTTTTTTTTTTTATTGAAAATTGGGTTGAGAAATATAAATGAGTTAAACTCTGTTTTATTCTCTTGTATGTGCTACACCCCACTAAGCAAAATTTTTTAGATACTAGAGGCAAGTTGTTGAATATAGAATAAAATATTCAAATATGTTTGAACATATTTAAGTAATTTTTGTTTATTTTTACCTTAGCCAAAGATGACCGAATATTATTTGATTATGACTTAAAGAATTGACTTAATAATTACAAACTGTTATCCTATTAAGCCACTGTTTGTGGATATTAAAATTAAATTAATAAAAGTTGATAAATCTCCCTTGCTATAAAAACAATGAAACAGAAAATGAATTAGGTGGCCCTTCTGGATTTTCTTTGCTAACTCATGACTGCCTAATTGGCATTTTGCATTTCCTTCTTTCAACAATGTGTGGTAAGTTTGTAAAATTTTGAGCTCACCAACGTTTTTGAAATATATATTTTTGTATATTTTATTTGCAGGTAGTAGTGTTCAAGGACATAATGATACTTTCTATTTCATTACCCCAATAGTGGGGAATGGTCTGAATAGAACAAATCGAACAATCGAAGAGGGTGGTATGTGGCGTCACTCCGGTGGACGNAAACAATGAAACAGAAAATGAATTAGGTGGCCCTTCTGGATTTTCTTTGCTAACTCATGACTGCCTAATTGGCATTTTGCATTTCCTTCTTTCAACAATGTGTGGTAAGTTTGTAAAATTTTGAGCTCACCAACGTTTTTGAAATATATATTTTTGTATATTTTATTTGCAGGTAGTAGTGTTCAAGGACATAATGATACTTTCTATTTCATTACCCCAATAGTGAGGAATGGTCTGAATAGAACAAATCGAACAATCGAAGAGGGTGGTATGTGGCGTCACTCCGGTGGACGGGTGAATCCAATCATGGATGGAGGACTTCGAATTGGAAGTAGGAGGTCATACCATTATAGACCTCCCCCTGTCAATGTCAATGCCGATAGATGGCTTATGAAAGAATACACCATCTACCCAGCGCACGAGGTTCTATAATTTGGAGTATATAGTTTTTACATGTTAGATTTTTTTTCCTTTTTTGTGTGTCTAATGATTTTTGGTTCATTTTGCAGATGAACAATTTCGCAGTAGTGAAGCTACACAGGCCATGATAGCTCGGATGTCAGCACTCGGGAGTTATTGCGGGGGGCGGCTTTATGACTGCGTTTTCAAGTACAACAATTTTTTGTCAAAATGTCGTGGTCACATTGAAGAACATAACATGGATAATTGATATTATCGTAAGGTCACACTTAGACTATTACGACCTGGTAATATTGTAATTTGTAGTGATCTTTCTTTAGTGCACCATTAGCTTCAGTCACAGGGATTATACATTTGGTTATTTTGACTAATATTGCAATTTTATTTGTTTTGATGGGATCTTGGGTCATTGTTGATCCATAAACAACAATGATATTTATATGCATGCTTAACCTAGGATCACAGGTGGACGAAGATTGCGTGTCATTTATGGTGCACTAGGATCACAGGTGGATGAAAATTGATGAAATATCGGAAAAATATAGTTGCGTGTCATTTATGGTGTGCTTTGAAATAAAAACGTATTAGTGATTTCAGGTAGATCAATTTGTTTGGTTGGATGCTAAGCTATTTTGTTAATACAGCAAAGCCATTCAAATGCTTCCTACAAAATATTGAACGTTGCTCACTGACATGACATCAATTTTACAATAACGAAATTTGTGACAGTAGATGAAATGCATAAATGATATACATCGTTATGCAAATTGGCACTTACGAAATGTGTCTTTGATTGTTCACTATTCTTTTAGATACGTTTTTGACTGCTCACAATACTTAAGGTGATCGAGTTTTGACCACTGAACTTGCAAAATTTACGAATGTTTTTCGCGGTGATATATGGTTCAGTTGCTTGCATTCTTTTAATTTCTCTTTTTCTCATAGTAGGATGAGAGAAAACAGTGTTCATGTATTTAGCATAAATATAATAAAATTGGCATGCTATTTCATTTAATTTCCGTGTAGTATTCATTGAGAACACTCTTTCATACTGACATTTATATGGCCGAATATAGATTGTTCATCCTTTTTTTTTTAATAGCAAAAATGCACCCATCTATTTATACCCGTATTGTTTAATGTTGTCCGATTTGAGTCAATTAAGTTTCAAACTGTCTAGCCTGCACTTCTATTCGGAGGCTACTTGTGCTACCAAATAATGTGCCTGTCAAGAATCAAGATACTTCATCACTCTTTTCCAATATCATTTTTCGATATATTTTGCCGTGAGTATTGAACAGTCAGCAATTTCCACTGTGAAGTTGTTTGCCCCTGTTGATGATTTTAGGATTCAGAGGGGCTTTGAGCAGTGAAGCTGTAGAGGCGCGAGTGCCCTATTCTATACTCCCAGTTGGTGGACTTGAGTTGAGGTGCTATTAAAACTTTATGCCCGTTGATACGGGAAACTAGAACATGATGAAATCAAACAGGGGCTCAAACCAAAAAATGCCATTGTTGGCCATATACGGTAAGCGCATATACTCTAGATGCATATATGGTAAGTGCACATACGGCATCTTTTGATTATAAGTTTTGAAATAAGCTGCAAGATGCTATTTTCTGAATCTGGTTACGAATGGTGATTGTAAGTAATTGATGAACAATTGATATATTTTTGAAGCTTGAACAGAAGCTTGGGCTTCTTGTTTCTCTGGTGCATTGGCCTATATAATAAGTATTATTTTTCTACTTTTGTAGTTTTTATTTAAATACTCGTCTTTTGCCCTTCCATTGTTATTTTTGAGGTAATATTAGCGTGTCGAAATATTGCATTGCATTTCTCTTTGACACTCTTAAGGGGTCCACAAAAAATTGTAAGCATATCAAACCTTCAAAGAAGGTTTAGATCATTGTTTTCATAAAAATATGGTTCGAAAATGAAGAAATTGGTATCATGACCATTGTTGACATGTGCTTCTCAAGTGAAGGCTCCAGAAATTCAGCAAGTTGACATGAACTGGTAACAACATGGATTGGAACTGGAGACAATTGTTCTTCATTGTTGCAAGGTTTGTCACCTACAAAAATTCAGCCAAGCAACCTTTCAATTTTCATATGTATTATCAATGAAAGTGTTCTTGTTCTTACTAATGCCATTTCCAAAAAACGAGATGTGATTCCACGAAAGCAAACATTAAAAAAAAAAGCATTTCATAGAAGAACAATGTTGCACAGTAATTGCATGTATGCATTGCGCTATTGAGCCATATATTACTCATGAATCAGCAATCTGCATTAAAAGCTTTGGGAGATAACATAAAACGCTCAGAAGTACGGTTTGGTTTAGAGCAATAAATAATAATATTACAAGCAACAGAGAATAAAGCCTAGTTTGTGATAGCGTTTGAAATTGCAACATTACCACTCCAAATGGTGACAGCCAAATTCAAACGAAATACCATGCTGGAAGGATATACTGGCAACAAATTTGTGTTCGTCATACATAGCATATGTGTGCTCACCAAAAAACACCAAAACCACAGTTTCTAGGGCCAATAACCTTTGAACTCTCCCTTCCTACTATATACTCAAGGTTTCAACACAAAATGCATAACCACATCACGTAGATACTACATAAATTAGTAAGTCCTCTATCAATTTTAAGCTTCAAAGTATCACTGTAAATTAAAATTTTCTTCATCGATGAACTATTCATCTTTCGTTGATAGAATAATAATCACATGCAAAGAGTGTGGCTTCATGGTCAATACCGTTATAGCTAAGTTGAACACCATATGAATAAATTCAACTACCATTACACAACATTACAGCAGCAGAAATGAAAAGCCAGGCCATTTGCATAACCGAACCTTTCATAACTTATCATTTATGACAGGTAATGTTTGCAAAGGTCAATGGTAGGATCAATATACTTCTATCATAGATTTGAATCATATATTCATCATTAAATCCTAATCATGGCACTTAATTGATCGAACAAAACTTGGAAAGACAATAATATCTTGCTTCATTATGGCAGTGTGAACTTTAGATTTGAGAAAAAACATTACTCTTCCCTTGCAATCTTTCCACCATGGGAGAAAAATAATGACGATGATGATAATTTATGCAGGATCATTCATTAACAGTGGCAGATGACTCATTTACAAGTGAGTTATTGGAATAGTGTTTCAAGCTCTAGCTAATTGATTTTCCTATCTACGAAGAGAATGCCACAAATATGATAAAGCATAGCATTGAAAAATAGGTTTACTTATTTCTCTACTGAGATAAAAGAAAAAGGAAAAACATTGTAAACTATCTCAAAACTCTCAGCGTATATACACTATACATCAAAGTGTATGCATAATCATCAACTTTACTAATCTCCAAAGTGGGGGAGGCCCGACCACTGAATCAAGTTTTGAACCTGCGATACCGGTGGATTTCTCCCCACGTCACCTTAGGCCTTACCAACTCGCCTATGCCCTTGGGAACTTGTACGGAGCTTTCTTGATCTCAGAGATATTGCCATATTGGCATTTTGAAAAATGCTTCAAAATAAAGAAATTAGAAAATATAATCTATTATGATGTGGAATATCTACCGGCTTGTGCAACATATAATAAAGGAAAAATTGCAGCTGCGGTCCCGAATCTTTCCAATTTTTGCGCACTTTATCCTAACCTTTGTTTTGTG
>CAIGRF010269874.1:0-17382 GCA_903798235.1 Fraxinus ornus
CAGCAGAAAGGCCCTTCTTCCTTAAGTATTCTTGTGCCTTCTCAAGGTCTCCTCCATTTTCAGAAAGGGCTTTCTTGCAATCCATCATGCCAGCTCCAGTTTCCTCTCGCAATTGTTTAACCAGTGCAGCTGAAATTGTTGCTTTTGGAGTCCTACATTGTTGCATCAGATTTAGTAACTAATGTAATGATGCAAGGACAAGTATCATATAATGTAGGATGAAGATCAAAGGCATGATTAGTATGAAAAAATACACATTATTGCAGCGAAAACTGGTATTACTACTTTTTTCTCTTTTTTTCCTGTGTCTGTGGGTGGTTGATTGGGTGTAGGGAGGAAAGGGAAACCGGAAATGATCCACAGGTCTATGGGGTACAAGAAAGTTGATAATACCAATGTTTTAAAAACTGGGCGACCATTGACCTGATAGGGTCAGGGTCGAACCAATGGTAAAAAATATTAAATAACTGGTTCCATTCACCAGATCGTGCAGGTGAACCTTCCTGTTCCTAGACTCTTTAACAGGTATCACTTTACGGTTTTCTACATCGAAACTGACCGTTCCAGTCGAACTAGCAGGTGTGTTTTAGTTCTTATATTCATGCTAGAAAAATTATACTGCAATCAGGTGGCTGGATTCAGTTTGCACTTTTTACGAGTTTCTAAAAAATTAAAGGTACCAAAAAGACAGTGATATAATACGATGTTTAATTTAGGGATTTGATTTGTCTATTTTTGGAATGAGAATTAGGTTGTAAATACTTACCTTGTATAGCATTTCATTCTTTCTATATAATGAGACGACACCCTATTGAAAGGGATCATTGAGACCAATTGACATTCTACATCGAAACTGACCGTTCCAGTCGAACTGGCAGGTGTGTTTTAGTTCTTATATTCATGCTAGAAAAATTATATTGCAATCAGGTGGCTGGATTCAGTTTGCACTTTTTACGAGTTTGTAAAAAATTAAAGGTACCAAAGAGACAGTGATATAATACGATGTTTAAGCATTACCATGCAGCTTCAGAAGCTGACAACTGATACATAGCAAACACCATCCACATGCAACTTTTAGGATGACCTCTATTTAGTTTTTGCCTCGTTATCATGCTTAATCTTAACCAAAAGAAGTGCACCAAGTTGCATGGACATATTTAATAGAGCATATACTTACTTCTCTACGGTTTCCTTGGCTTCAATGGCAGGAGGTTCCTGTTTTCCAGATGTGGGCACCAATTTAGCAGCAGTTTGTGCTGCGACTTCTGCAGCAAAATCTTGGCTTTTCCTTTCCAGACCTTCTCCTAAATTGTAGCGCATGAATCTCTTCACTTTGATGTTCTCTCCGACTTTTGCAATTGTCTGCTTCACCCAATCCTTCACCACTATTTTATCATTCTTGATATAAGGCTGTTCCAATAAGGCCAACTCCTCTAACCTCTTATTTATCCGGCCATCAACAATCTTAGATCTAATCTGCTCTGGCTTAGACAATAGATCTTCCTTTTGCATTTCAATTTCCTTCTCCTTATCAACAATATCTTTAGGAACATCTTCAGTACTGAGATACTGTACTTGAGGGCATGCAGCCACTTGCATGGCCAAGTCCTCAACCAATTCCTTGAAAATGTCACCTCGAGCTACAAAATCTGTTTCACAATTCACCTCTACTAAGACACCTATCCTGTTATCATGAATATATGAACCAATTCTTCCTTCAGCTGTGACCCTACTGGATTTCTTATCTGCACTTGCTAAACCTTTCTTTCTGAGGTATTCCTGAGCTTTAACTATGTCTCCTTCAGTTTCAGATAGAGCTTTCTTGCAATCCATCATACCTGCTCCTGTTTCCTCACGCAACTGCTTCACAAGAGATGGTGCAATAGCAGCTGCAAACAGGTCGAACAGATCAAGAAGGGAATGGGCAGGGAAATAAGAAGTTATTAAATATGATTTATTTAAAAACTAAATCTAAGAAGTGGTTATCCATTAGTAGATTACATCTATTCTCTTTTTCAGCACTTTCTTTACTTGGTGCAATACTTCACTTAAACCCCACCAATTAGACTCATAAATGAATGTCATCCAAGAAAGATGAAAACGATATGAAAGAGAATTTAACTTTTAAGAGGTGTAAAATGAAAATAATCGAAAAAATATTTTTTTAATAGAATTTTATTTTATCCAATGTGTTGACATAATCCCTTATGTTCAGCAAAAAAAAATTACATCCCACAGGTTCAATATTATAGTCACAAGTCATAACCTATTGGAGTAGGTCATGCATACAAGCAGCATATGGTTATATTAGACATGACATTACATCTTTTCACAGTACATCATGTTCATTGAACTCAGTTGAAATGAGTTTCTCTATTAACTCATTTTCAGAACATTAATCTTTTAGAAAGTAGTTAGAAAGCTGTTGGCTGAATTCAACACGACATGGTTAATTTAAATTCAAGAATCTATGTGCATATTTGTATTATCTTATTTGTATTCCATGTGTCAGTTTTGAGTTTTCGGAACCATAATGTTTTAGTTCTTCTTCACATTCTCATCGGGCTTCCCATATTTATTAATAGTATTTGCAAATTGAAGTTGTAGTATAGTTCAAATTCGTACAGAAAAATCTAATTACTCAATCATCAAGGCATTCGTAATGCAAGTGAACTTTTTTAATATGCATGAAATGAAATGCAAAAAGCAGAAGAATAGACCTTTGGACGTGGCTTCTTTTGGTGAAGCAATACCACTTTCCCCAATTGGGTTGGGCACATTTCCATTCTTTTGAAGGTTGATTGCCCCCTCTTCCTCTTCAACAGATGTGATCAATGAATTTTCACTACCGGCAGCAGAAGTTTGTGCCTGGACGTCACTTACAGCCACGTTGTCATCCTGATTTTTGATAACATCTCCACTAATCTGACTTTCTGCAATGTAAGACACAAGGAAACTAGTTTTTAGGAAAGCAATAATTTGTCATGAACGAAACTCTCTCCATAAAACATAGAATCTAATTCACATTATGTAAAGCATTCAAATTATCATGTCTGGGCTGTATTCTCCTACTCAACATGTAGTAGATGTTGTTAAGTTGTCCTTAATAAGGGCCTATTTAAATTCTCAGGGTTAGGAGCAGTGATTCTTCACCTTGTTCGGCAGAAGGAACTTCACTATCTGGTTTCTGACTTTGCTCTTCCTCTTCTGCTATCACATCAGCAGCAGCCTTCTCTGTAACTTGTTCAGCTATCTCCGATGACAATGTCTGATCAGCTATTTCTCCAGATAACTCGGATTCTTTTTCATTCACTGTTGCATCCATCACAGGAGGTTCTCCAGATAACGCAGATTCACCTTCTGTGGCAGAAGCCTCTGAGCTATTTGGTTCCTGACTTTGCTCTTCATCTTTTGCTATTAAATCATCAGGTGCTTTTTCCGTAACTTCTTCTACAGTCTCTGATTCCCAGGCCTGATCAACAAATTCTCCAGACAACTTAGCTTCTTTGTTTTCTATAGCATCAGTAGGAGAAGGTTCCTCAACAATTTCATCATCAGCAGACGGGATTCCATCAGCAGTCAAAATTACAGAGCTCACTTTAACTTCTTCGATGCTTTCAGCAACATCAGTAGATTGTGAAGAATCAGCAAGTATACTTTCAGGGCCCTCTTCCTTGTCCAAGGTTTCAGGTACAATACCATCCACTGTTATGGCTCCTGAATCTGCACCCTCTACATCTTCCTGTGTTTTTTCAACTGGTTCATTTTCTTTCTCAATTTCATCCAAAAATGCAGAAATTTCTTTATTACTGCGAAATGCTAACAGAAAAGGGTTAGTTGCTGTATGTACAACACCCTGGCTAAGCTTGGAATCCAACTCTGCAGCAGCTTCTTCCTTTTTCATTGTCAATGTTACCTGTCCTCTTGTGATGCGCAACACTCTAACGCTGACTTCTTGACCTACTTCCAGTGAAGTCTCGCCCATAACATTTGCAAAACTATCGTCAGCTTCCTCTGATACAGGCAGGAATCCTTCCTCACCTTCGGGTAAAGATATGAAAGCACCAGCTCTGGTTAAATTTTTCACTGTTCCCTCGAGATTTTGACCCTTCACAAACTTTGAGCTTTTCTTCATCTCATCTCTTCTCTGATTAGATTTCTGACCGAACTTTCTGGGAGGTCTAGATTTATCATTGCCATCTTTCTTGCTGGCATCATCACTTTCACGCATGGTTAAAGATATTCGGCCAGTCTCTGTGTTCGCTTCAATCAACCTTACTGTCACCTCCTGTCCAATGGAAACTACACTCCCAACATCCTTCACAAAGCTACTACTCAGATTAGAAACATGCACAAGGCCGTCTGTAAAAGCTCCAAAATCAACAAAAGCACCAAATGGCTGGATTGATCTAACTTTTCCCATGAAAGTTGCTCCAGGAATGAGTTCTTCATTCTTCACAGGCGGCATCTCACTCTTTCTGATAGGCTTTGAACGTTTAGATTGGGCAGGAGTAGGATTAACATCTGCCTTGACAGACGATTCTCCACTTATGTTTGCAGCATCTATAGAAATTTCTGAAGCTTCATTATCTGCCGCCTCCACGGCAACATCAGTCCCAGTGGCAGACACTATATGGGTTTTTAGTTTGGACTGAAAACCACACGCAAGTTGTAGTTGGGGAAATAATCTAACAGATGTTGACAGAGGTAATATATACTTTTGTGCCGGTAATGTTTGTTTGTTAAACTTTCGCACATTACTACATCTGGTTACACAATTGTTCTGTTTGGTTATAAATAAAGATCTTGGAGTAAGTGAAATATTGTTGGTCGAACTTGGAAGTACAGGAGCCATGTTCACTTCAAAAGCAAAAGGAGAGTACAATCACCAAACTTTATCAACTTATTCACCTGTAACATACATAAAATAAATGGACCTTAAGAACACAATTTTAATTGTTTGCTCAACATCATCGCAGCAAACCTGAAAGTTAAAATATAATTACAGCTAGCATGAAATATAAGTATTATAACCTCATACCTATAGGTTCCTCAAGGCACTAAGATCCAGAGGATAAATAATTAAATACAGATAAGAAAAAATTGCACCTAAGGTCCACATTCTGCAGGTAAACGAACACTTGGGTCGCCAGTTTAATTTTCATGGCCAATGAACCCCCATACTTAAAGTTTGTAAAAAGTTAGTCAGTCCTTCGAGTTTCATTTAGAAAAGTTGTTAAATTGTCATATGATTCTCACATATTTCAAGGTATTTGTTAGAAAGACACATTTACCCTTGCTCAACAAAATAAATATTGGAGTATGGAATGTCAATTGTAATTTTAGACTACCCAAAATGCTCATCCAAATCAAGAAATAAAAGTCGGAATGGGACCTCTAAAACGGCACCTTAAGTGTAATTCTCCACAAAAAGAAATGCAACATTGCTAGTAAAAAGATGATAAGTGATGTGCATATGAAAGTACCTCAATGCAAAGTGTTATCAAGAACCGCTAGGATTTTAGTTTACTAAATGGAAACAAGATGAATTTTCTATCAGAGACCGTAATTTACAATGATTTAGAAACGGCATTTTATAATGCAATATAAGTCCAGTATATGATTGAAGTGAATAGGTGCACACACTATAAATCCAGGTCCCATTTGATTTTCTAACAAAAAACATGAAACATTAATAGTCCAAATTGCATACTTAAATATAAATATGAAACTGATCATTAAGTCTATCCTTGAGAGCTATGGCCTATCCCATTGCCCACAGATAATGAAGTCAGTACCATTCTCAAAATGGAATATAACAAACCAAGCTCCATTAACTGTTAATTTCAGGACCATTCTTAAAAACTCTACCTTCTCTCCATAGCCAGTCCCAATCCCATATAAAGGGTGTGGTTTGTGGTAGGTTAACAACTGCAGTAAAACTTATCACATCTTGTTACAGGAATCCTCGAGACCATGCTTAAAATGAAACATCATTTCTAAATAACTATAACTATTTCAGACATAAAATCATTAATCTTGAAATATGAGGAAAATTCCTCTGTATTGTACAATATTCTACTAATTAACAAGGCTTTACCCCCATAACGATTGCAGCAAGAAAGATGCCTGCTTTTACTGTCAATTTGACATAAAATTCCTCTTTTTCGAATCTTCAGTAGAACTTTCGGGAAGACAGAATAATTTATTTAAATGCAAAGTTCCCAAATTCATTTCAGATAATATCTCGAAATTTAAAAACTCAGCCTACTTTACACCAACTGCAAGAATCTTATCCAAAAATCTATCAGCATAAGAATTACTAAAAGCAGCCAAAATAAACTTAACTCATTAACAAAAAAATCTTGAATTAAAGTGCAAACCCACGACAGACTTAAAAATTATTGTTTAAATTATAAATGTTTTTGAACACACAAAATTTCGCAATTTTAGCAGCGACAAGTTATCAAGACTCTAAAATTATGCTTGGTGATTAAACAGGTTACCTTTAGATAGCCAGAAGCCTGAATATATCGAATATATTTTAGTTGGCTCGTGGAGTTTGAGACTTTCGGCTGACCTCTCAAAGTTGTTCTCTCTCTTTCATAATCCTTTTGCTTCAACTGTTTGAAAGAGAGAGTGAGTACGTAAAATCGGGTAATTAAAAAGAGGGAAATGTAAGGTGGGGCTTAAAATCCTTATCCCATATCTTCATCTGCTTCACAGTCTTCACTAGCAAATTATGTAGCTTGGCTTGCTGTAGGCTGTAGCTCGTTGAGCAGGTTCAAAATGAGTGGGTCAGCGCGGACCCACCTCCCTATGACTCAGAAAAAATGGTTAGAGGTTGTTTGATGGAAATTAAATTTAGTTTTGTAGTAGATTGTCATAAAAAATTTTAAAATGTGTGGTTGAAAAGTTATGTCATCCTTGAAAGATGTGGTTAATATTGATTATTTGACTTCGACTTAGATTAAATTTTAATCCGGACCAAACAAGGGCTTAGAACCTAATCTGAATTTTGTTCCAGAGATTTACTAGAGACATAGGGTTACGTCGGCCTGACTTTGCCCCTCCTCTCCCCTCCCCTTCTCTTCGTCCAGGGCCCACGTGGCCCTGAACGAAAAGCAAAACTCTTTCTTTTAAATTTGAAGGCCATACTAATTCACAATTAGTGGTGGATTTTTTTTCCTTAGAAAGGATGGAATTAGATTAGAAACTGATTGAAGTGATCGGTTCGACCAATTCCTCCACTAAATAGGTTGATTTTGGATCACGCATCAAGAGCCGAACAATTCTGCTATGATTTTGGAGAACCAATAGTGAATTTGATTTATTCGATTTTCTCTTCTTGCTAGTACATTGCATCAAGATGCACCAAATCTTTGAAGGCTAGATCTTAAAATGATCTCACGTCAAAATCTCATTTTCCATACGGTTATTTTTTTTTTGGTAGCAAAACTCAATGAGTAAAATTTAAGCAATTTATAAATTTTATAATTTTTTTTTTTTAAATTTAAGTTAATGCAACCCAATATGAAAAATATATTTTTAGTTCAATATTTCATAAGAATTCAAGTTTCTCGTTATTTTCAAAGTGGTCGGCCATCAAGAATTAAGATTCTTGGAGATAACTAAAGATAATAAGTTTTAAATACTTGTATTTTTAATATATAGTTGTATAAATTTGTTAAAAATTAATTTTCGATCCAATTTATTATTTATGTTGTGTTTAATAGTTTATCCCATTTTTCCACCTTCATTAGTTGATCTTTAGCTTTGGAATAGATTTTTATTTGTTGCCTTGTTTAACTGATTTTTCGTATGGTAGATAACAAGAATTATAAGTAGTTTTGTATTCAATTTTTGTTTATTTTCAATTTGACAAGTAGTTTCATACATTATTTTTACAATTTCAATACAAAGAATTGGTTTGAACCGAACCGAAATTGATATCGATATCGAAATTGGTTGGTTTGGTTTCAATTTCGGTTCGATTATATAGTTGGAATGGAACCAATGATTTTAATATTCCCATTGGTGTATGGTTCATTTCCCTTCAAAAACCAGACCACGCCCATTCCTATCCATGGTCCATCAATATTTTAGATTCGGCCAATTTAACTCGCCATGTTCATTTTTCCATTTTCTAGAAATTTGATATCGTTTAAAATTAGAATACAATTAAAAATATATGTTTTCAATCGATGTATTTGTGGATTACATTGTCAATTTGTTTGTGAAATATTAAAATATAAGTAATGAGTAGTGGTGGCAATGGCTCGACCCTGTACTGACAAGCCATTTCTAATATTCCCATTGGTGTATGGTTCAGTTCCCTTCAAAAACCAGACCACGCCCGTTCCTATCCATGGTCCATCAATATTTTAGATTCGGTCAATTTAACTCGCCATGTTTTTTTTTCCATTTTCTGGAAATTTGATATCATTTAAAATTAGAATACAATTAAAAATTTATGTTTTCAATTGATGTATTTGTGGATTACATCGTCAAATTGTTTGTGAAATATTAAAATATAAGTAATGAGTAGTGGTGGCAATGGCTCGACCCTATTACCCACAAGCTCGGCTCAACCCTCGAGCTTGGCCCTCCTCCTTTACTCGGGTTTGGAATCTGCTACTTAAATTTCGAGTAGACGAAATTAAAAATTATACACGAACAATTTATTATGTGTACAACTTTTTTCTAAAAAAATTAAATTAAAAACAGTATTAGAAAATAATAAATTTTATTAATATGGTTAAATTAAATATCATTTACCCGACGACATGCAATTTCGGTATATTTATCATGCAGTCGAATATAAGCGTCTTGCCAGTCCTTCACCCACATTAATGTTTCCAAAATATCTTATTTCAGTCGAGTCTTAATCTCAGACAGAACCCTCTTACCTATACTAAAAGCAGATTCCGAAACTATAGTGCTAACCGGAGGTGTTAGTAGGTCTTTTGCAATCGTAAAAATCATTGTTCATCGTCGTTCGTACTTCACCAGAAGTCAATTATTTCTTTTGAATTTTTTAATTGATGCATTACTAGGCATATGATGATTAAAGTAATCAACTAATGCAACATGCAATGCATTTGGACTTGTGTTTGATGTCTAATTACATGCGGTATACATACTTCTACTAGAAGAACCTATAGCATCATATCTATATATATTAATGCCTTCAAATAAATTTAATATTTTACCTTCGTCTTCTTCAAGATTAGCAGGAGGAGTAGGTGCAAAGGGTAACCGACTAATATTTGCACTCATTCGTTGTGTATATAATTCATACATTTCGCATAAAATTTGTTCTAAATTTCTATAAGTAATATTGTGTTAAAAGTTAAAGTTTTTGAAATCTGATCAATTACATATTTAGTCCTTAATAAATTGTATCAAAGGTCCATGAAGTATGCCAAAAAAAATGACATAGACAAGTCTTTCCAATATTTTCTAAACTTTAATTCTATAGAAAATATAATTTCATTAAAATTAGGGTCATTTTTGTATTTATTAAACCTATAATTATATAAAGACGTTCAAACAGCATACAACTAATGTGATAGTACACTTTAGATAAAATATTTGTACAGTCGTTAAAAATTCTTAAATTTTTTAATTTTAAAAGCTAAAAGCCAATCAAATTCATTCAAAGTAGTGTCATTGTCGTTTCTAATATGCCTATTATTATAAAATTCAGTTACTAAATGAACAAATCCTTTGCATGATCTTCATAATAAGTAAGTGGAGTTCTATCTATATCATACGTCACTAACAAAAGTTTTCGTATTCGTCGCCCCAAATTCGGCACAAAATTCTTCGAATGCATATTTTCCACTCGATGAAATCGTGATATATATTAGAGCATCCTTAATTTTTTAAATTTCATTCTTAATAAATTTTAAACCATCTTTTGCAATTAAATTAACAAAATGGCACATACAACAAATATGAAATAAATAACCACCGAAATCAAGTTACAGTACCCTACACAATTTGTCGATAACTGACTTATTAACAGTAATATTGTCAAATGTAAAAGAAAATTTTATTCTCTCAATGATATTCTCTAATAATGCTCATAATAGCATTAAATATATTATTAGCGTTGTAAGGGAACTCAATTATTTTAAAAAAAATATTTTTTTTATACATATACCAAAGTGAGTGTATGTAACGTGTAATTACAATTATATAACCTCTTTTATTAATCAATTCCCATATATCCAAATTAAAGATATAACACCATCATATTTTTATAAATTAGTAATCAATTGTTTATTTGTATTAAAGAAATATTCTATTGTATTGGAACGAATTGTTTTTCTACTTACTCAAACATACCTCGATTGAAGATATTCTTTCACGTAGAAGAGGAAATCTTGGTTGTCCGCTATTGCAAGAAGCAACTCAGCACCGGTAACAAATTTCACCATTCCTGTTCGAGCTTTCTCTTCCGAATACATTAAGGTGAAAAGTGTCGTAGAAGCAAAACCGACGGTTGGACTTCCAAATTGCAATTGCGTTTGAGAGGCACCAACAAGCCTTTATTTGACCGCACATTAGTGACGGTTGAGGTTGGTGGTACCAATACCCTTTTTTCATGCCAATCGTGTTTGGCAATGTTTACATACTGCTTTAGACTCTACGACTCTGTTGACCATACGACCCATTGAATCAATTTAAAGTGATCCCAACGTTTTGTTTATTTTTTCTTCTTTCGCTTCCCTCTTGCATCAGGAATATCTACTTCTTCTTATTCAATTCCTAGAACATCAACGTATCCAAATCAATTGGATTACTAATTCCGTGAGCATCCAAATCTGGAATATTTTTGGGAATTGGTATGTCGTGGAGATCGGCAAATTCATTGTGAAATTGACTTTGTGGCATAGCAAGTGATTTGCCACCGATACCAAACAAGTTTCAACAAATGATTGTGGATCCATTTGTGATGAATTGATAATATATGAACTTGAATGAAGATGAAATGACGAACGAATATATAAGAATTTTATAATTGTAATTTGTAGGAATGTAAATTCTAATGATAGTGTGTATAAAATATATGTATAGATAATAGAATATAATTGTGTTATGTGTATTATAGATTTATAGTAGGTTAAGTAAATGTGAGTATGAGAATAATGTAAGATGCAAGAATATAATGAATGTTGAAATTGTAGAGAGTAGAATGTTGAAGAGAGTAAGAATTGTTGTTGTGTGACAAAAGTGTTAAGGTGATAGGGTATTTATAGAAGTAAAAAAAAAAAAAAAAATTAGGGCCTAACAGCCACAAATACGTTCAGTGACCGAAACTATCTATAGTGAATAAAAATGGTCACTGTAGCAGTTGAACCACGAACCTAGGTTGGTGGCTCGTCGCGCCTTCTCGTGGCTAATAACACGCTTATTAGTTTTGGCTTACCACAAAACTTATGTAGAAATTGGTTCTAACTGCTAACTTCATGAAAAAAATAATTTGATACCTTATGAATTATGAAAATATAGAATGTCTTCTTACAAATACTTGAAAGTGGGGATACCTAGCAAAAGCGGTTTCCACCTCCTAAAAGAATAAGTTATGTCCTAAAATTGTTAATTGTATTTTTACCAGATATGCAATGAAAAGTAGTACTTATATATTTCTTGTGCATAATTCTTACATAAATGACATTCATGCCACTACTATTATTAAGTTCAAAGGTGCGAAAATGTGTTTTCTGATAAAAGAGATGTTTCCAAGAACACTCAAAAGAGAATGTGTGACGATGCTTTTTTTAGGAAATAGAAAGTCTGAACCAAGAAGGTGCAAGAGAACAAATGTTGTTAAATCCTTTAGTCTAAGCTTATATCATTAAGATTGAGAACGAGCATCAAACTTTTAATGAGGCTATGGCTAGTCTAGAATATTTATTTTGAAATGAAGCTATAAATAGCGAGATCGAATTCATTATGACTAATAATGCTTGGCAATTGGATGATCTTCTCAAGATAATTAAATTAATCTAATTCAAATGAATTTTTAAAAGAAAGTCAGAGCTTAGTGTTTCGATAGATAAATATAAGGCTCGACTTGTTGTCAAAGTTTGAAGTGAAACTTTTGACATTTATTCACTAATAACAAGATTTACTTCTATCCGAGATTGAATTGTTGTAACAGTCACATTAGACGAGTGTTAATATTGCATTTTAAAATGGTGAATTAAATGAGGAAGTTTATATAGAACAATCAAAATGTTTTAATGTAAAATGACTAGAATAAAAAGTTTGTATACTTGTTTAAGTTCTTATGCGTATTTAAACAAGTATTTAAACAATAACACGAGAAGTTTGATATTGTCATGATTAGGAATGAATTCATCATAAATGAATATGATAAGTCGCATACTCAAAGAAATTCAGAGAAGCATAAGTATTGCTTTGTCCTTTGCATATCATTATTTGGATGACATTCTTATATTAGGGACTAAATATGGAAGTCTCATTAAGATAAGAAAACGCTCACAATGACTTTGGCATGAAAAATATGGGTGAAGTAGATGTGAATTTGAGAATGAAAATATCTAGAACACCTAATGGAATAATCTTAGTCTTGTCTCAAATACACTATGTATATAAAGTGATTGAGAGACTTTAAGACCCGTGGTATTAAAGAGACTAGTAATCCATTTCTTGCTCAAGTAGTTATTCTTAATCTACAATATATTAAAAGTGTGGATTGAGAAGAAACTTTTGAATACCAATTTTAGCCTTATATATTTAGATATATGTTAATTATGTCCTTGTATATTTAATATAATACCATTTAATNTAATGAGTAGTGGTGGCAATGGCTCGACCCTATACCGACAAGCCATTTCTAATATTCCCATTGGTGTATGGTTCAGTTCCCTTCAAAAACCATACCACGCCCGTTCCTATCCATGGTCCATCAATATTTTAGATTCGGCCAATTTAACTAGCCATGTTCATTTTTCCATTTTCTGGAAATTTGATATCATTTAAAATTAAAATACAGTTAAAAATTTATGTTTTCAATCGATGTATTTGTGGATTACATTGTCAAATTGTTTGTGAAATATTAAAATATAAGTAATGAGTAGTGGTGGCAATGGCTCGACCTTATTACCCACAAGCTCGGCTCAACCCTCGAGCTTGGCCCTCCTCCTTTACTCGGGTTTGTGATCTGCTACTTAAATTTCGAGTAGACAAAATTAAAAATTATACACGAACAACTTATTATGTGTACAATTTTTTTTTCTAAAAAAATAAATTAAAAACAGTATTAGAAAATAATAAATTTTATTAATATGGTTAAATTAAATATCATTTACCCGACGACATGTAATTTCGGTATATTTATCATGCAGTCGAATATAAGTGTCTTGCCAGTCCTTCACTCACATTAATGTTTCCAAAATATCTTATTTCAGTCGACTCTTAATCTCAGACAGAACCCTCTTACTTTACTAAAAGCAGATTCCGAAACTATAGTGCTAACCGGAGGTGTTAGTAGGTCTTTTGCAATCGTAAAAATCATTGTTCATCGTCGTTCGTACTTTACCAGATTTCTTCTGAATTTTTTAATTGATGCATTACTAGGCATATGATGATTAAAGTAATCAACTAATGCAACATGCAATGCATTTGGACTTGCGTTTGATGTCTAATTACATGCGGTATACATACTTCTACTAGAAGAACCTATAGCATCATATCTATATATATTAATGCCTTCAAATAAGTTTAATATTTTACCTTCGTCTTCTTCAAGATTAGCAGGAGGGGTAGGTGCAGAGGGTAACCGACTAATATTTGCACCCATTCGTTGTGTATATAATTCATACATTTCGCATAAAATTTGTTCTAAATTTCTACAAGTAATATTGTGTTAAAAGTTAAAGTTTTTGAAATCTGATCAATTACATATTTAGTCCTTAATAAATTGTATCAAAGGTCCATGATGTATGCCAAAAAAATGACATAGACAATTCTTTCCAATATTTTCTAAACTTTAATTCTATAGAAAATATAATTTCATTAAAATTAGGGTCATTTTTGTATTTATTAAAACCCCTATAATTATATAAAGACGTTCAAACAACATACAACTAATGTGATAGTACACTTTAGATAAAATATTTGTAGAGTCGTTAAAATTTCTTAAATTTTTTTAATTTTAAAAGCTAAAAGCCAATCAAATTTATTCAAAGTAGTGTAATTGTCGTTTCTAATATGCCTATTATTATAAAATTCAGTTACTAAATGAACAAATCCTTTGCATGATCTTTATAATAAGTAAGTGGAGTTCCATATATATCATACGTCACTAACAAATGTTTTCGTATTCGTCGCCCCAAATTCGGCACAAAATTCTTCGAATGCATATTTTCCACTAGGTGAAATCGTGATATATATTAGAGCATCCTTAATTTTTCAAATTTCATTCTTAATAAATTTTAAACCATCTTTTGCAATTAAATTAACAAAATGGCACACACAACAAATATGAAATAAATAACCACCGAAATCAAGTTGCAGTACCCTACACAATTTATCGATAACTGACTTATTCATAGTAATATTGTCAAATGTAAAAGAAAATTTTATTCTCACAATGATATTCTCTAATAATGCTCATAATAGCGTTAAATATATTATTAGCGTTGTAAGGGAACTCAATTATTTTAAAAACAATACTTTTTTTTTTTTTATACATATACCAAAGTGAGTCTATGTAACGTGTAATTACAATTATATAACCTCTTTTATTAATCAATTCCCATATATCCAAAATTAAAGATATAACACCATCATATTTTTAAATTAAAATAAATGCTATGGATTAATATGACGAACATGATTAGTATGTAATTTTTGTTTCTAAATTTGTTTAGAAATAATACTTTTTTGTTTTTACTTTTTAAGGTAAAAAAAAATCATGTTATAGACAAAGTGAGTAATTTTTTATTTTGAAAATCATTTATGTACATTTAGTTTACTTATAAGTAAACATTTTAACTTAATCAAATGTACATTTTTTAATTTGATTCTTCTTTGTGCCCATCTATACTAAAAAGCTGGTCGATGCCTCTGTAATGATTGAAAATGAGGGTCCAACCAATGTCTAGCATAAATAAATAAGTAAACAAAAAATTACAATTCAATTTATTCAACATTTTCACATTTTGTACGTAATTTCATAAAAAAATTATTCACACACACACACACAATTTTTTCTTTAATATTATCAATTACATTACTTTAAAAATATTATGCATATCATTCATTCCATACATAAGACGTGCAACGCACGTACTTACTGCTAGTAAGAATAAAAAAATGGTTAACAAAAATTATAATATTCCAATATAATCAAAAACCTAATGTACTTGATGAATTGTACAACGTCAAATATAGCTTACTCAATTAAGTAAGCTAAGTTGATACACATATAACCTAATAAAGGAACATTGGAGTACATTATTAAAAGTGCAGGAACACGATAAATGTACCAGAAAGTATTCATGACATTATGGGAAATATACTCCTATAACTAAGGGAAAGAGTGATGCCAACTAGATAATGAATTTATATCTAACATTGGCTATGCATGTATGGTGCCATTTCATGGAAATATTCTAAGCTAACATGTATAGCTCACTCAATTATGAAATCAAGTTTATTGATTTAGATAAAGCACGAGAATGAGCGAAATTTTTAAAATATTTTGTAGACGCTATTTCGATATGACCGAAGTTAGTTCCAACAATTTGCATACATTACGATAATCAACAACAATATCTAGAGCATAAATTGTTATGTATAACAGTAAGTAAAAACATATACGTCGTAGAGTCATAGACACAATAGTGTTCACCAATTGCTCTCAAATGGAATGATATTGATTGATTTTGATAAGTCGTAAAATATAACTTAGGGGATTTTTTTTTATAAAAAGTGGATTTTTATAAAACAGTTATCTAGAGAGAAAATAGACTATGAATCGAGGAAAATAGGTTTAAAAGAATAAAATTAATGGGTTAACTTAATGGAGATCCCACAGACAAGGTTCAAACGATAAATTAGTTATAAATGACTCGATGAAAGGCAATTCAAAGTATATCTCCTTCCCGTTTCTACAATTCATTATAAGTGTTGTCTACAATATATTGTTTGAGGATAAGCTTTGCTTTAATGATGACTATAAAAAATACAAATGAAGTATAGTAGGATACTCTATATAAAACATAACCTATGTGATTGCGAACTTGATCGGTTCTATGAAAATTTTCTCAAGTCAATTTTCTAGTGTACTTGCAGAACTTTAAGAAAGTTCATAATTGAAGTAATGAATATATAGATAACCAAATTTGATGTGAGAGAGAAAGTATTTGATCTATTGTCTGCGCTTTGAATAAAGCTTCCAGTTGTTCACTATTAGCCAGTAAATCCAATAGATTCTTACTAAGGAATGTTCACAATGAAAGCTACATATCGTGATTACTTGTCCTTGAGATGACACTCTTCTTCAACTTCATGATTTAAGTCAACTTTTTTCCATTCATGAGATTGATTGTTGAAATTAATTGGTTTGGAACATTAAATTTAGTATATCTAATGCTATTTGCTATAATAATTAATTGTGTGAATTAAAAGTATTTCCAATAAATGGTTCATAAGGTATTAGGCCCGTTAGACTATTTTAAATGTCTAAGCGTGAAATTGAATCCAACATCAAAAGTTTTACAACTTTTGTGACTTATTTATATAGTAGAACACCTTTTGATATTGTGATTTAATAAAAGTAGTCCTCCGAAATCATGTCTAGCCAATGGTGCCTAGGGTTAACTTTAGCTAGTCGTCACTAGGATGGTGGATTCGAACTACCAACGTACCTGTACTCGGAAACTCAGCACTGCCCTTGGATTATGCCCATGCATGTCGCAGAAAACATGCTGAGCACTTTAGAGGCACACGTCGTAGAGGCCAGCCCCTTGTATCGTTACGAGGAGTTAAAAGAGTTTTAAAGTTTTTGGAAATGAAATTTTGGTTTGATAACGTGACAGATAGGTGGCTCAATGAGTTGGCACATGATGTGGCGCTTGCGTCGCGGTGATGTGGTGGCAGTCATGAGTGTAGTCGATGCACTCATGTCATATTCATGGCTAAGGCGTGATGAATGGATGTGTTCATTTTAATGCGACAATATTTGCACACTAAAATGGTGTGCTCTTTGAGTTGAGTTCTTGATTGATCCCCATGTTTTTCAAAATATATTTTTCTCTCTATTTTCTTTTAACCACACATTTTTCAATAAAATAATATTACATGCAACTCAAAAATTCTTTCTTCATTTTTAACCACACA
>CAIGRF010269958.1:14918-34056 GCA_903798235.1 Fraxinus ornus
CCAAGAATGTTGACTACAAGGATGCATAGATTTTCTTCTCTCTCTCTCTCGTTCTTTTTTCTGGGGTGGTAAAATGCAATTTAAGTATTGGAGTGTAGCAACTAACAAGCAGATCTTTTATGCCTTCAATAAGCTCAACTTTAATTTATATGGATATTATATTTTGCTGGTAATTTAAATTTTTTTTCATGTGTTTAAACTTTAAAGCTTCTTACACCTCTTTTTAGTTTTTACCGCTCTAAAGGATGGTAAAAGATTGTTTCCTTAAGACTGGCAAGTTTTTTGGAATCTCTTGAGATGTCCAGTTAGCTGGCATTTCCATCGGTCTTAATATGCCCTTACAACAACAAAACAACTCCAAGGATTAGTGAAATTTCGGCAAGCAAGCCCATCTGCACATTTGGGTTAATTGATAGGTTTTCTCTCTAGCTATTAGTTGGCCTTGGAAGGGGTGGATGTGGAGTGCATGAGAAGCACATCATTTTGTCCTTTGGTGTCTCCTGTCTTTGTATTCGATTTTATATACAATTTTGGCGTCATTTACTTGCTGCTTGTCACCAAGTTGTTATGAATTATGATATCCCTTTTTCCATATTGGATAAACTGTGGTTTTCACAAAAAAAATAGCATGTTTATATGTTCTGTTCTTCTAAATTGATTAACCTGGCTTTATAAAAATTTGTACACTGCCCAAATATGTGATTTCTTACTCGTAATGAAACATGCTTCTGGTGTTATATGTATATTTATTAATTATTTTGTACTGGATTTATCACTCTTTGGTGTAGGTTGAAGGAGACATAGTCGCTATTGTCATCGATCATCCATCACTGTGGACTAAAATGAAAGGGTTTAATGAAAATGCCAATCATTCTGCATTGATTGATGATTGTGCATGTCAACCTGAAGCTGTTGAATATGCGCGGGATAATTCCAAAGGAAAAAACAAGTTAGATCCTGAGGATGATTATGATGATTGTTCTAGGAATTATTCAGTTTCAGCTGAGAAAAGAATTTATTGTGAAAATGAGAGTTCAGTCGGAGAAATGGCTCGCTTAGGTTCAACAGAAGTTTCAGAGAATGGTTACATAAATGGATATCATCCATCTACATCTTATTCATCTAGTGTAGATTATCATGTTAGTGTAAGTGATGATGGAAATGCAGTAGAGAAGTTGTGTGCCATGGTGAGTTCATTTTCATCAAAACGACCAACTGGTAGAGTTGTGGCTGTTATTGAAAGCTCTCTCAGACGGGACACGGTTGTTGGTTTCCTAAGTGTGAAGCAGTGGATTTATGGCAGGGAGAGTAACAAAAAAGAGTCTAGGAAGAATAAACATCGATTGACTGCTTTAAATCGTGGACACATCCTGTTAACTCCAAACGATCCCAAATTTACCAAAATGACAGTCCCTGTGAAAAACCTTCCAGAATGCATCAAGAAGCGATTGGATTCTGGAGATGCAACAGTTGAAATGGACCTTGTAGCTGCACGAATTGTTAATTGGGGTGAAGAAAGTTATATTCCAGAAGCTCACGTGATGCATATGTTTGGAAGAGGTAGTGACGTAGAAGCGCAGATTGCTGCTATTTTATTTGAAAATGCAATCGATCCTTCTGAGTTTTCTTCTGAATCACTTTCCTGCCTGCCTCACATTCCTTGGAAGGTACCAGTGGAGGAATTACAGAAAAGAAGAGATTTGAGAAATTTATGTGTTTTTACTATTGACCCTGCCACTGCCACTGATCTTGATGATGCACTATCGGTTGAAAGGTTATCCGACTGTGTTTTCAGAGTAGGGGTCCACATAGCTGATGCTTTGTATTTTGTGCTACCCGACACAGCTTTAGATATTGATGCTCAAATCAGGTCAACAAGTGTTTACCTGTTGCAGACTAAATTGCCATTGTTGCCCCCATTGCTTTCAGAGAATCTGTGTTCACTTAACCCTGGAGTAGACAGACTGGCCTTCTCTATTTTTTGGGACATCAATCCTGCTGGAGAGGTCCTAGATCGCTGGATAGGCCGCACAATCATAAAGTCTTGCTGCAAGCTCTCTTACGAACATGCTCAGGAGATCATTGATGGGGCATTTGATATTCATGGTTCTATTTCTAAAGGAAATCACTGGCCCCAGTTACATGGCCAATTTAAATTGTTTGATGTAATTGGGTCTGTTAAAAGCCTACATGAGATTTCAAAAGTTTTGAAGGAGAATAGATTTACTCATGGGGCCCTGTCACTTGAAAGCCCTAAAGTGGATTTCGTATTTGATGAAGATGGCGTTCCCTATGATAGTGCGTTCTCAGAACGGAAGGAGTCAAACTTTCTTGTGGAGGAGTTCATGCTTTTGGCCAATAGGACGGTTGCAGAAGTAATAACGAGGGCTTATCCTACTAGTGCCCTGTTGAGAAGGCACCCTGAACCCAATGTACGTAAACTCAAAGAGTTTGAAACGTTTTGCAACAAACATGGACTACATTTGGATAATTCTTCTTGTGGCCACCTTCATCATTCGTTGGAGCGTATAAAGCGAGAGCTTGAATATGACTCTGTGCTGTTTGATATTATGATGTCTTATGCTGCAAGGCCGATGCAATTGGCTGCATACTTCTGCACCGGTGATTTCAACTATGCTGATGAGGGTTGGGGTCACTATGCCCTTGCCATACCTCTTTACACTCACTTCACTTCTCCACTACGTCGATATCCGGATATTATAGTGCATCGCACACTTGCTGCAACTATAGAAGCTGAAGAGATGTACTGGAAACAAGGGATGCTCCAAAAATTGAAAGGAGAGGACGCTGTAATCCGATGTTTTACTGGTATATCCTTTGACAAAGATACCATGGAATCACCTGAAGCTCAAGCAGCTTTATCTGCTGCAGCTGCAAAGCACGGGGTTCCAGGTACTGAAATCCTTGCTGATGTAGCTGGTCATTGTAATGAGAGGAATCTGGCTAGCAGGCGTGTGAAGGATGCTATGCATAAACTCTACATGTGGAATCTGTTGAAAAAAAAAGAGGTATGTTTACTGCACGACTTGTTTACAGATTTGGAATGTCAATGACCTTTTTGTTATTCTTCTAGACTTGCAACATAGTTTGGTCGCAACATGGGGAAACAACTGATATGGTGACTAATTTGTTTGCTCTTTCCTGTCATTTTTCCACTTTCTACTTATTGTTCTTTCCCCTCTTTCCTTTGTTGTGACAAGGGTGTGTGGTTATGATTCTACATTTTAGACTCTATGAAGCTGGAGTAAGGCGCTTCTTTTTCCACACATCGTCGGATTCTAGTATTCTACTTATTGTTCTTTCCCCTCTTTCCTTTGTTGTGACAAGGGGGTGTGGTTATGATTCTACATTTAGACTCTATGTAGCTGGAGTATCTTATGGTTCTGCCTATAAATTTTAGTTTAAAACTTAAAGTTACTACTGGCAAGTCCCTACTGGCATATGGTCCCTTGTGGTGGAATGCATGCTTGTATGCTAAAATGTTTTCATTATTTTTGCTTCATCGAAAAGGTTTTTAAAGTTTTAAAACTGTGCAAATCATATTTTGTCGTCACCATTTACTCTTAACCACTGCCTCTATTTTCTATCGGAAGATAAATTCAACCAATCTCTATGAAGCCCCTGTTTGGCCCTCATTTTCTAAAATTGGTTTTTTCCTCAAAATTCATTTTCAATTACACATTTTATGGGATGCACAACTTTTAGCTAAAGCAAACAGGAGCTAGGTATACTCGATAGAATCTTCTCTAAATGGGATTGCATCATGGTAGGGACGTAAGAGGCTGGAGCTATTCTTAATGGGGTTGATTTGTATAGGGTTGCTGGCTGTGAATTTTCCTCCATCTAGCCTGCTGCCGTCATGTAGAAGAGCTACAATAAGCCCTATCACTGTTTGTTGAGAAGTCAATTGAAGATCTAATATTACCAGATTTGTAGTACCGTAAATTGAATGTGCTTATCATGCACAAAGCTCATTATGCTTGAAATCACTTGCCATTTTATTATCCTTTTGAGGGTAGTCTAGTGTCTTGACCTCACGAACAAGTGGAGCATAAGATGACTGTTAGTTCTGTACCACCTTGCCTTGTTGAATCACTTCTCTATTCCGGCCCCTTTGGAAAACTGGCATATGATTTTATTTTTTATTGGGGAATACTGGGTAAGAATCCTGCTTGGCTAGCTCGTGTCATCCTATCTTGGACATGTGCGTTATTCTGCACTGCAGTTGCTAGAGCAGATGAATCTCTTTAAACCCTTTAGCCAGTGATTTGATAAATGGGAGAGGAAAACAATCTAACGGAAGGGGAAAAAATATAACTAGATTTAAGCACAACATTAGGAACTCCGCCTATGCATTGTAAAATGATTAGGTATTTGTGTGCTATGAACTTTCAAAACTTCTAACTGCACTGTCCTATTATTGTCCGTGCTGTGTTCTACTCATGCTCTTAACATTAGAATTAATGATGTGGTGGTGGATCCCGCTTCTGTTTTTCTTTCTTATTCATTACGCTACATGATAACCACCATCCTTATTATTTCTATGCCTTCGTGCAGATATTGTTTTCAGAGGCCAGAGTTTTGGGTCTTGGACCAAAGTTTATGTCCATATATATTCTCAAGCTTGCTGTAAGTAGTTCTTATTGATTTTTCCACTTAAGATAGTGATAGCAATGCATATTGTTGTTCAGACATCTAGCTCTTGCTTATTGCATGCATGTCTGCTTGTAGATTGAACGGCGTATATATTATGATGAAGTTGAAGGTCTGAAAGCGGAATGGCTTGAAAATACATCAACGTTGGTGCTCAGTCAGTTTTTAAATAAACGGACCAATAAAAGGAGTAGCCCTGGCAAGTTTAGGCCACTCGATGAAGTAGCTTTGATCGCTGATCCACGTGATTTGAAGCCGGAAATGAATCTGTCTGAACGGGATAATAAAGAGGATGGTGAGTCACAATTAGACGGGGAGATTCTTAAATCAGATGTTTCAGGCATAATCAATATTGAACCTGCTGTTTTCCCCCTCACTGTTCGACTCCTATCGACAATTCCTGTTACGCTTCATGCTGTTGGGGGTGATGACGGGCCCCTTGATATTGGGACAAGATTGTATATTAGTTCATATCTGTAGTAATGTCAGGTTTGGTATACTTACACGTGTTCCATGTGGACGACATCTAGGAAGATGGTGAAAGATTTCTAGTGTCGAACATGGCTGTGTAGGTAGGGTTGTGTATAGGTTTAGTAGAGTTTCCAGGTAACTGGGGTTAGATTTCATGATGTATTAAGTGCTTAATGCTGGATGGTAATCTGGTGAGGAGTTGTAGATGAGGGAGTTTGTATGGTCTGTTGTGCAGTGGCTGTTTTTAGATAAAAGCTACTTGTGGGAATAAGGGCTTGTTTTTGTTGGCCACTTCGTTCCGTATAACTTGGGTAACTGCAAACTTCGTTTCAGTGCTGATCTTTGGAGCCAAAGTTCTTATGTTTCGACTTCCACTTTTACTAAATTGTAACCTAATAGGATTGGGTGTTCCCGAACTGAGATTCTGCTGAATCCTGGTCATGAAGGTTGTAATTTTCTGATGGTTTTAATCTGCATTGTAATCGTCTCCCTCTTTGGATGTACAATTACGTACAGTTATAGCATGCTTGATAATATGGACTGGACATTGTACAGTTATAGCATGTTTGATAATATGGACTGGACATTATTTTATTTTATGGTTTGTTACATGATTATTTTCAATCACATTCACACAGTGAAAGATTGTACACGTATATGAAAAAAAAAATTCTACATTAAAATTACTTATTTTTGTAAAAGTACTTTATGAAACTCTTTTTTCTCAATTAATGAGAATCAAATAGGCTCTAAGAAAGAAGATATTAAAATATTGTTCATTATACTGTCGACTTTCCGTATGCTTGAATGGTACGAACTATTAAGTATTAGATGGGATTTGAGAACATGGATTTTTTTCGTGCCTACACTTCTGTACTTTATATTACCTGAAAGACAAATTGTTATAAATAAGTAACGACTATTTTTAAAAGATGAAATTTCATAAATAATAAAGCTAATTGTACAATTTTTGTTTACAACTTGATTGATAATTAATATGTTAAATGATCATTGCCATTGATTTACAAAATAAATTTTCACATGAATGGATATAATGTTTGTGAATTCACAAATTGTAAATGAAGTTGTACATGTAGCTTGATTCTTCACAAAATTTGGAGCATGACTACTGTATTTGGTTTAGGGATTTCAATTTAACTCATCGACTAGAACAACCTGCAGGCTGACTCGGTGGAAAATGACCCGTGTCGCAAACGGCCGCTGCTTGTTGCTTGCTTGAAGCAGTGGTTGGCCTACCATATATAACCAATTTTTTTAGTTCATTTTTTAAATAAAAGATCGTCTCGACTTGGACGCTCGATTCGGGTCATTTACATCTTTAATTTGGTTGGAAGGAAGGATGTTTGAGGATGATTAAAGTAAATACTAAGTCCTTATTTGACCTCCATTTTAATGAGATTTTAAAAATAATGTATTTTGGAATAATAATTTTTAAGAGAATGTGTTGTTAAAAAATAATGAGATTTTTTGGTTTACGTATAATATTATTTTATTGGAGAATGCGTAGTTTAATAGAAGAGAAAAAAATTTATTAAAATTTTAATAGGGCAGAACAAGGGCTAAGTTAAGAGTTCAATCATGAATTTTTATTTATGCGTAGCTAACATAAAGTTTTTACGATAATAAAGTCAAAAGTAACTAATAAGAAGTTTTTACGAAAACAAAGTTGAATGACAGACTTTACCAATGTTACTCACAAAATATTTAATAGTCTACTTTTATATCTGGATTATGCTACGGTTATATAATTCATTGTACATATGATGTCCACATCATCACATATCCTTTATCCAAAGTTGGTCCATTTCCATGTGAGTGTGTAAACACCATTATGTACAAGTAGCATAATTCTTTGTGTCTTTACCTATTTCAATTGTTAGGGGACAACTTTGTACCGTTACTTAGGTTGGGGACTATATTGCACTAACCTATAAAAGAAACCCACACGAGAATTCTTAACGCGAGAAAAACAGTCTCACAGGGAAAAATATAGAGAAAGTTTGGGAAAAGGAAGGAAAAAATGGCGGCAGCAATCGGTTGGTATGGACCTTTAATTGATCTCTGCAAAGCATCTTCTAATGTCGGAGGCTATGTGCAGATCTTAGTTTACGTTCACAAATCCACTCCTATTCAGGTCTCTTCTCTTCTTTCAGTTGTTCACAAATTTGTAAAGTTTTATACTAAAATGATATGGTTGGTTTTAAAAAGAGCATAAAATGATTTATTGATAATTATTGACGTCAATTTTATTTTTTAATTTTTTTTTTCAAATTGATTGTACGAGTAGTGGTTCTTTTCTTTTGGGTTTTTAAACACTTGTTTATGTGATTGTATATGTATGACTTGCAGTATAAAATTTTGAGAAATGGAGTAGAGGTGGTGAGGACGGACATTTTAGTGGGCGACGACACGCGGGCGTATTTTCCGGTAACTATTTGGCAAAAGCAGATGGGATCCAAAATTGTTGCAGGACATGTCATTTTGCTGCAAAGTATGTATGTCATGTAATTATTTGCTGCTATTATCATTATTATGATTGCTGCTACTGTTTTTTTACTACTTATTGTTTATGTTCCCCTCAAAATTGGAGGCAGTGCAGTATGACTTCATCTCCAATAAAGAAATTTCCTCTTTTTATGGCTTTAGGGCAATCAGGTGGTGCTTTTGTGTAATTGATGGTTAGTGTAATATGATAACATTTATGAATATTAGCACCAATATGAGATTGGGTGTTTCCAGTCATTATCATATAGTCTGCGACATAAATAGTACCTATTTATCTTAGGGAAAGTTTCTTTAGAACCGTATGCTCCTATACCATTGGTTCTTGAGAGGCTCTTTTATGCTGTAACCTTGGAACCCTGATCCTCTTTACAACTTTTGAGGACGATCTATGCCATAAAAATTTTAGCCTTAAAACCTGGTTCTACCTTGCATTGAACTTGCGAATCCTCATGATTGTATTTGAGTGATGTGTCTGAGGCGTGCACAGGGAGGCTCCATCCTTTAGGTAAAAGTTTTGAACCACAATGATAAGTCAAAATTTTGCCTGTATTCCAATAGGTTGTAGATTGCTCTAACAGGATGACTACATACCCTTATATCACATTCTACTAAGCAGATTGTGTATGAATATATCATATATCTCTTCATACAACAGTTCATATGCAGCTTTGTATTGGTCGATAATTATGTTAATATTTTGTTTTTTCTGAAAAGCTACAGTTTCACCTTAAAGGTTGAAAAATAATAAATAAGACGGAAAGAAAATAATTTCCTTGAGCATTCAACACCATGATGCTTTTTCGTATTAATATCTGCGAAGTTCACAGTTGTTACGCCAGTAGAAACTAGTAGTGTTTACATCTATATACTAGAAATAGAATTCATTGAACAGTCAAGCACGGGGTAACTATTGGTACCATGCAACAACAAATAATGTTAAATTGAGTTTCAAATCTCGTGGTTGAGAGATGGAGTGAGGAAATGTTGACTACAATAGTGATAGGGAATGTTGACTACAATAGTGATAGGGAATGTTGACTACAATAGTAATAGAGAATGTTGAATGTTAATTTTGGTTGTTTCTTCCCTCATCCTGCTGCAGGTGATTCCATATCATATAGGAATGTAAGATTACAATACGTTTTCTAAGTTTTTTCTGAATTAGGTTTTTCTGCCTTGATTACCTATTTACCTTTTCAGTTCCCTCTTTCCGCGCTTAGTTCTTTAGTTGGACCTCTATTTTCTCCTATTTTATCTTCAAGCCTGTCATCTCCTCGTGTCTATTGAATTATATTTCATTGTCAGCTATTCCACTAATGCCATTTCTTCCCTGGGTTTGCTAATGCTAACACGAAGTTGTCTAAAATTTAGAACTTCTCTTTACGAGATTCTCTTACTGGGACGAGTTTGAATTGCTTTTCTTAGACGTCAGAATTGCAAGATTTGGAGATGCTTTTGAGGCCAGAACTCTACCGTGTTCATCTTTGCAATGTCTACTCAACCCAAGTGATATACTTGCTTCTAAAGGTACTCATCTCCCTCTCAGTCTGAGGCTGTTGCTGTTGAGATTAGTAAGATAAATATTGATGGTCAAATCTATGCTAGTTCCAATAAATATTTTTTCTTTCATACTAAACATCATGAAGAGATAGGGGTATATCTTACTTCAAATTATTTAAATCTATATTAGACTTTCAAAAGATTTAAGTGGGTCCCTGTCATCCGCCTCAACTAGGTCTTGCTTGTCAAAATAACAAGAGAGCTTTGGAAAAACTGATTTGCCCTTTGTAGGAATTCTCATTAAATAGGTAGTATGTCCCAATGCTTTAAAAGGAAAACAGAAATTAGAGGGATCTCCTGATGTCTAATGTATACTCCCTAAAATTAGGATCTAAATATGGTTAAGAATATTATACAACTTGTACAAGTATTATAGACAAATAAATAACGTTAAATATGTGGGAATTGGACCCTTTGCATTAACATTGCTTGCCTGGGATTTATAGTTGACACCGTATTTACACAAATAACATGCCTGCATTACAGCAATACACATTACACGGAAAGTGGAAAATAAAATTTAACTAAGCAGCTTTCACTCGAGGTTATACAGTCCTACAACATGTATCTTTGGTGAAGTTAATAAATATCCGCTATAACCTGCAAAATAGAAAGTGATGATTCTGGAGCCATTGCCCATATAACGTAATTATTATCATATGTACCGTGACTATGTTATGTCGTCAAAAACTTAGTTAAAACAAAGCGTCGATCGCTTCATATGCATACTATAATGCAGCAGTGAAGCAGTATATTTTGAAAGAAAAACTTTGACCTGCTAAAGAAGCATTCAAGTCCATGCCTGAAGAAACTTTAGATATGTTTGTTACGTAAAGCAATAATAGCAAATTATTATCCTTCTTTCACAAAGAATTGTTATTACATACAAAAATTATATTAGCTCTTTAAAATTATTTACCCAACTCAAATTGTTGTTTGTAACTTGCAAAATGATATAATTAATATGACTACTATGATGATTTAAAAAATCACAGTCATCAGTTTAGAATATTTGAATGGTCCAGTATGCCTAACTGAAAGGTCTACATCATCATTGAACTGTCTCAGCTCCTTGTGTCTTTGGACTGTCACTTTTTGAATTAGGAACTGCTTTCTTTAATGAAAACTGAAATGTAAAAGCAGTTCATTTTTCTAATATGATTTGTGTTGCCACCAGGATTTCTAAGATACTGAAAACTGTACACATGATACTAGAACATGAAGTAGAGTTATTTTGGAAAACTATACACATGATACTGAAAGTCCATATATTATTCATAGAAGTGTCTCTTTACATCTTGCTAGGTCTTATATTTATACTCAATCCTAAGCCTACATGATATACAATCTGTTGCAACATTTAAGACATAATATCCTTCAAAATAGGACTAAATAAAATCTACTAGCTCACTACCCAATATTCTAGGACTATAAGTCAAAACACCTTAAACAAATCAACACATGATAACTTAAATTATACTACTGTACTCGTTTTACATCTAATGTTTTTCAATTTTCAGTTATAGTTCGTGCTCCAGAATATTGTGTACTGTATGCTGCTTGCTTTTGATGTGGAGCTTACACCGGCTTTCATCTTCTTATGTAGGCATAGATCAGTTAATAGAGGAATTTAGTGCTGGGATAGCAACAAAGGATAAACTTAGAAAAGTCCAGGAATGGGTGCGAAGAGCTGGACTTATAAGTGGCTCCGGTGAATTAAACTACTATCATGTGCTCTCTTTACCACTTCTTTTCTGTTATCTCTCGAAGGATGCATTTTGGTTAATGTCCAATTTCAGAATGTTTTCAAGGAGCATAATCCTACATTATTACAAACTACTAATATCAGTGCTAATCATTTTTCTGCTTTTCTTTACCTTGAATTGAACACACATACCTACACGTGCTCAGAATTGTAGCATATAAATTATCTGTTATCTGGTCTGAACTGGCTGTAGATGGACTCATTTTTGCATTGGGATATCTGCATTGATCTACTCATTATTTGCATTTATTCACTTTTTTGTCTTTTAGCTACATCTATAATTATCTCTTTCTCAGAATGATTGCTATGAAACAAATTCATTCCCACTTTTTGTATCGTCTCACTTTGGCTCTCTTGTTTACATGGATTTGGTGGATTAAACACTAATCTACGCTAAAATATATCTTAATTTATGAAAGAGCCTAACACCAAGTCTTCAGCTCATCATGGATGTTCATTAGCTCTCTCTCTCTCTCTCTACAACTAATATGAGTTTTGATTTTTCTAGCGCACATGTGATACGTTAGAAAGTGCATTTTCATTTATGAATATTATTTTTCTACTAGGAACTTTTTGTCTTTCGGGGTGATAATTGCACATGAAAAAAGTTATAAATAAATTATAGAAATTAACGATTTTGTCTCTTATTTGTGATGGATGTTGGATCCAAGAACTTGTTTTTCCAACCACACCCTAGGAACTATTCAAAACTTACTGAAGGCTATTAACTTGTAAACTTGTAATCCTGAAACGAGCTATTCTTTCCACAATAGTAAATGCTGCTGAATATTAATAATCATATTTGACTTCCAGAACAGGAGAAACCAAGAAGTAAATTGGAAGGTACATGAAGAGACACATTCTCAGGACTGTATCTCTCTGTTAGATTTATGCGAGCTATCCAACTCTTGTAAGGCTACTTTTCATGCATCTGTGGGTGAAATATTTCTGCCAATCACCTGGAGGAATCTTCATGAATTTGAAGCTGAAAGGATGTTTATCAATAGGAGACTGAATATGCTGGGTGAAAAATATTTGGTTGATGACCTCATTTCTACTGGCTGCCAGTTATGTGGTACTCCTTTGAATACTGAACTTGGGTATGTGCAGGGTCAAGTGTACTTTGCTTTTTGTTGTGCTTAATTGTTATCATAACATTCACTGCACGAGGCAATTTTTTACTTTGACAGGTCAAGCTCAGATCAGAATGCCATTCCTCTCTATTGTCAGAAAAGCTCTAATCGCCTCCATGTAGTAAACACCATATATAGACCCTTCATGGTATGAATTCCTTCTTAAACCTGGTGAAAGTGCCCAAAACCCCTTCCTTGGAATGTTTTAACTTTTTTCTATTAGCAATATTCAAGACTCATTAATGGGAAACTGATTTTACTCATTCTAAGCCATTTACCTACCTACCATAGTGGAGCAAATATGGCCGATTTAGAAAAGTTAAAATTCTTTTATAATATTTTAATAAACATTCATTCACTTCAGATAAACTGATTTTAGTTATAAAAGATAGCTAAAAGTGCACGTAGTGCATGATTATTATGCCAGCCTCGACATTATAATGAACGAAATTATCTTCTTCTTCTTCTTCTTTTTTTTTTTGGTTAGTACTATCAATGCTATCCAATCCTCTATCAAACATGCTGCTAGATTTGTTTGGAGCCACAGGCCTGCTGTCACCAATCTAGTATTTTCAAACTGAGAAACTGAGCTGAGGAGACGGTTTCCTAAAGAACGTTTAGCAATAATCTTCATTGCAACACTGGCTGAGTTTTCTCAGTAACATTTATTTCAATGTGGTTGTATGTCTATATGATACCAGCATTTTTGGTGTGAAATAGCACTTGTCTATATGATGGGAACATCTTGGAACTCTTTGGCTGCATCCAAATTGAACCCAATAGTTGCAGAAAGAAATTTGCTAAGAAAGCTGATATAAATATATTTAACTGTTGAAGTGAGCTATACTTGTCCGTTTGGAAGGCAGGATATTATAGTTATTTTGACCTGTATATCAGTGGGAATCTCTTGTCAATCTAGAATAGTTTCTTAGTCTTGTCCATTCTAACATATAAGACAAAATTTTTGAAGCTGTTTAACTTGTGCTCAATTTCGAGTGGCTCATTGAACTTCATTTTGTTACACACGGTTCAGTTTATAATTCTATTTCAATCAAGGTAATCCCTCCATTGCCAAACGAATGTTGACATGGCATAAATAAATCTAAAATAGACAAATCATCAATTATCACATAAATCGCTTCCCCTTTTCAAGCTAACAGACATGGATGGAGAGACATGAATGAAACAAAATTATAAAATCAACGATGGAATTGTGACAAAAAGCATGTTTGGGAAGTGTTTAAATATAGTTTTAACTTATGAATGGATAGAAATAAGTGGTGCATAAGTGGGTAGTACTTGTGGATCTCTCGAAATGTGTGGAAAAAGGTAACTTGAGTGTTTATAAAATGATCCAAACATAGGCAACATAAAATTCATTCTTCCACTTGAAACTGGAGTATTAAGTTCAGCGACTTCAGATTGTTTACCCTCTCTGATTATATATCTATAGTTCTTATGGCCTCTTGTCTACATATATGTGTTTTTGTCCACATCACTGTCAATGTTTTCCTTGACGACTCTTTGTAATTTGGCCAACAAGTCTACAAATGTCTAGGCATCTCACAGATGGATTACTGATCTGCTTAACCATGAAATATTTTAAAATTCTATGGTTCATCATCTTGAAATGCTGCACATGCCCTGATGTTTGAAGATTGAATTTCTATTGTTTGTAAACATCCTCTTTTCCTATTTAGGAGTGCATTGGTGTGATCTTGATCTTCTTTTGCAGTTATATGTGTGGGATGACTCTCACTATATTCCGCTTCTCGTCACAAACAAGGCTGCTGAACTTTTGTTTGGAAACATCCAGGCTTCGAAAGTTCATTCTTGCTATAAAAGCCAAATTCAGAGACCAATTCTTGCTCAAAATGGCATCATGTGCACAGGGAGTCATTCTTGTGAAGGTATCCAACTGGCTGCCAAAGAAGAGCTTGCTAATCCTCCCTCATCAGGTACTGCTGAGAACATCAGATCGAAAGAAAAACGCCAACTAGATGAAAAAACAAACTTCTATATGATCTGGTTGATTTTGTTGAAAATGTTATTGCAACCAGGAAAGAACAGTCCCTTGAAATTCAGAGTTAAAGTTGACATAAGTAGAAACTGGGAAAATGGGAGATTTGAGATGGTATCTGTCTCAATGCCTGCCCTTTAAACTAAGTCTTCATCATAGCTATATGGACATTGTAAGGTATATAGGAAATTTTCCGTGTTTTTTAAGATTATGCCAGATTATTTTCACAATACTTTATTATTATTCGTAATTATATAAGTAGCAGCATTTCCTTTGTGATTTGTTTACAAGTTTTATTATCTTTTTACTGCGTTTCTATCTTAACTATAACTATGTTTGGTTCATATTTCTTTGTAGACTTGCGCAAGATGGTTTTTATTTTTGTTGTAAAATTTTATGTTAATAATATTATATGAGTGAAATCTCCTATAGAGTTGAAATAACTTAGAAAAAATCGAAAATTATGATTCTAAGATTTTGGTTGAAATTTTAGATGTGAATGTTTTCAGTCTCTAAATTATCATTTTTTACTTGTTCTCATGCGTAGAAAGTAAACAATATGTATATTTTGTAAAAGTGAAATGTTTGCCTATTTTTAGGTCAAATTTAGTATATCAAACATGTACACTTTGGTTCGTTTGATTGGCAAATGATGGAAAGGTATTTCAATTCCATGTAAGTTGAAAAATAAAAATTTAAGTACTCTATAGGAACTGATTTTCCATGAAATTGATAAAAAATAAACTTAAAGTGGTTGTACCTTAAACTTCGAACTCCATTTTCACTTTCGTGCCAAACGGCTAAGGTAGAAATTGAATTCCTCGAAAGTGACATTTTTCATGGAATTTAGAGTCCGTTTGATAGGTAAAGGTGGAAAGAAATTCTAATTTCATGTTAGTTGGAAAATAAAAACACATCAAACTCATAGGAATTCGTTCTCCATGAAAACAAAGAAAATGCAGTTTAAAGTAGTTGTACCTTGAAATTCGATTTTCATTTTCACGTTACAATCGAACGGTCAAAATGGAATTCGTTTTACTGGGATGTGACATTTTCAATGGAAAATGTGACAATCAAACAAGGCCTTAAACCAATCAAACGGACCTTTAGTATCTTGGTTGAAAATATAAATTACTTTGTTTCTTTAATACTAAAATTGATAGTTCTCCATCCAATAATTTCCACTCTCAATTATAGCAATAATTTTTCATCGAAAGCCATAAAAAAAAATTATTAATTAGCAACAAGGTAATTATATCCGTGTAAGACACTACTACTTCGGGTTTTTTCTCAAAACTATAATAAATCTAAGATGAAATTACATCCTCACAGATTTTTAAAATGTCATTTTCATAAATCCAAAATTAACTTTAATAATACATAAATCATGTTTTAATTAATAATTTTTAAATTAATCTTGTACAATTTCAAACCCTAATTCTTTCATTTTCTTTCACATCTCTCTCTCTCTCTCTCTCTCCTGCCACTGCCGATTTTGAAAATTGAAACTTGTTTTTGTATTTTTGAAATTGTGATACTTAAAAACCTGATTTTATGTATTGTTCCCATCTAAGTCATTTACGCCATTTCCCTTGAGAGGTCGGGTTAGAGGAGTCAGATAATTCTGATGTGAGATTCTTACAAACTAGATTGGATGGATGAACCAAAGTATTTGACAGAGGTTTGGTACAGTTGAACTTAAATTTAAGAAATTTAGAACCAAAATGTCTAATTTTTCAATTCTAGTACCGAAATACAAAATCTTAAATGAACCTAACTTTTATTAATTTATTTTAACATTGAGGACTAGTGCAACGCAGAACCACAGAGAAGAATTACTCGTTTAAAAGCAAAATTTCTAGTGTTCTTTTTTCTCATTTACGTTGAAATTCTCACATAAGAAATTGTTCAAAGAATAATAAGGAATATTAAATTATGGTCTAGCTCAATTCCACAATTGCATTTGGGACAAGTAGCTCCATTCATGAGAATTCCATGGGTTCTCAATTTGATTCAGTTCTTAACTGTGTCTACCCCTAGTTCAACTACTTGAACAAGTTCTGGCTATCAAGAGATAATATCAATCACTTGAACTCCATTAACTAGCTCAACTTGAAGTTGAATTGCACGCACGCAGCCACCCACCCCATTATTTTTGTTTCCAGAGGCATCCAAGAAGTTGAATCAACCGAGCTCGCACAAATATCACAATGAATTTAGCTTCTACTAAGGTTTCAACTTCCATGGCCACCTAGCCTATGCACGTATTTGTACGTAGCAGAAAGCGGCAATTACATAGCACAACAGAAATGCAAGACATACCAGAGAAAAGTATGAAGACAATTAACACAAATAACAAACCACCGCATTGAACTTGTGAATGGCAACCTACAGCACAAATCAAACAGTAAGATTTTTCGAAAAGCCTAGTCACCAGCTTTTTATTCTTGGATGGCTACACTAGTCGAGACAGATTAAGAGAGTGCAAAATAACCGCATAAATTTTATTTATTCTGATTCAGCAACCGCTGCTGCAGCATTTTGAGCTTCCAAAAGCTTCATTTGACGTTCTGCATGTTCTCTTTCACAAGCACTGATTCCCATGATTATATCAAGCATGGTACCAGTAGTGCCGAAGAATACGAGGGGTGCCAAAGATTTTCGCTTTATTCCCACCGGGATTGCAAGCAAAGCACCAGCTACTGAAAAGACCCATGTGCCTAGTGCACTGAAGAAATTTACAAAAATTAACTTCAGAAAAACAGTAAACATAAGAGACTGAAGTATTCAATATTGAGGATAAACAATGATGAGAATTTCACCCACTAACCAATGTAGCGGTACACAGCCACTCTTAGTACCTAGTGTACATGCTCATCGGCATGGATTGTGATTTTTAATCCGTTAATTTTCAAGTTAAAGTAAGATAAGAACAAGCTGGTTGGCCAATATAGCTGGGACTGCATTAAACAGATAACAAACTAAGCTAGGGCCACAAACATTGACAACTTTGTTTCTTTTACACCGCTTCTCATGTAGGTGAACATTTTATTGGTAGAGAAAATATGGAATATCATTTTAACTATTTAAGTGAAGCATATTATAAGAAAATGTTTACCAAAGTTTCTTTCTCCCTAATACCTGAGACTTTGATTACTTACAAAGAACCGTAAGTCCTGCTTTCTGTTTTCTTTTGACAAGTTATATTTTGTACTCTACGAAAGGGGTTCATAAAAAGATACAAAACAAACTACATAAACTTCAAAATAATGGCCATTTCTTCTTTTATTTTATATTATTTATTAAGAGAATCGATAGAAAAGAAGGCTTTGAATATGGGATGTGCAGGAATTTACCCTTTTCCTACAAATCCTGCACATTATCATATGAATCTCGTTAGAATCTCATTAAAATGAGAATAGAATTTTTGGAATAGTGATTGATGGGAGAATGCGTGGTGGAAAAGTGATGAAAGGTTTTAGATTTGTGTGTAATATTATTTTATTTGGAGAATGTGTGGTTGAAATGAAGAAAGAGAAAAAAAAATGAGAATGAGAATGTGATTAAAATGAGTGTCAAATAGGGGCGAAACGTGATGTCATTTTAGAGGCATGGAAAATTAGCAAAGAGGCTCGGGCAGCAACTTGTCTTTTTTTTTTTAATTATTAAATGGTGTACGGATTGGTCCAAGAAGCGTTGGATGCACAAGATTAAGTCTTAGCCACAAAGAAAGGTATCATATGACTAGGAGAAAACTAAGATCACATATTGGGTAAGAAGACTTGTGAAAAACTACATATCAACTTACCATGTTAAGTCTTTTAAATAGAAGTATTTCCTATTGGGTTTTTACTTTTCTACAAGTACTCGATTGTGTTCGAAATCTGGTTCATTATAGTGGATTGTTCAATAGATAGGCAGTAGCCGAATGCTTTCTTGAACAATAAACTAATTAAACTTAATTAATCTTTAATAAGGCATAAAAAAACAGATCTATCACTAGGAAACTCATGTTGAAGGTTAGAACAAACCTCCTAAGATCGTTTATTTTTTTTATTTTTAGGTACAAAATCATATTGGTTTATCAGAAGTCATAATATATGTATGATGCGTGAATAATGCTAGAAAAAACGAAGAAAAAGGGATTACAAATGAAATCTTACTTTGAGACAGAGCATTCCTCGAGTTGTTTCACCTCCGCTTTTCCAGACATTTTCTTTTTCCTACTTCTATTCGCTTTTTCACTTTAAACTGAACCAAATACTTAATCCTGTACAACGTTTTTAACACAATTAACATATATAATCGATTATATAAATTGTGCACGAGATAAAAGCATAATGTACATTGATCAGGGGCGGAGCCACCTGGGGTCTAGCGGGGACACCTGTCCCCAGTGGATTTTGGTCCTGGGTATTTCACCTATTACACTTGAGGGGTGGCCAGTTTTTAAGGAAAGTAGAAAACCATAAACAACCGCAGAAATGTTGTCGAGAAAATCTCAAAATCACTGTTGCTAGAGGAAGATTGCCAACAAAAATTTTGGAAAAATAAATGAGCTAGATTTGGGGTGAAAATAAATCATTCACAACAATCAGGTCGGGTGCAATTTCAACATATAAAGCCCGTTTCACACTAATAAAACCCGATTACTACCTTCCAATTTTGGTGATGAAGAAGTTGAGTAGAAATCACTGCAATTTTGCCTCTCCTTCACAGTAAATTGTTCCCAATTTTTAGTGTGATACAGAGGAAGAAAACCCTTACCGTTTTTCCCCGCTCTGTGACTGTGAATAAGACGTAAACAGGCCGGGTTATAGTTGGATATTCATGCCTTTTAATTGGGCTTTACAAGATTTTTACCCATTTCCCTATGGGAAAAATTCATAGGAAAAAAATAAAAAATAAGGTGTTTAAATTTCTAAATTCAAAAAGCAGGTTTATAGTTTAAAAATTTAAAAATCATATTTTTTTTTATTAAATAAAGAT
>CAIGRF010270114.1:0-24019 GCA_903798235.1 Fraxinus ornus
CATCACATTCAACAATATCCTTCATACACGGCTCCAAATAAAAATCCTAGGGTTTGCCACAAAAAATTAATTTCTTACCTTAATATAAATGGAAACTAGAGAATCAATAAACTTGAGCTCCAATCATTCTCATATCTCATAAATCTAAAAATTTAACCACAAATTAAACTTTAGAAATTTATCATAATACTCCTCTATTTCTAAAGAAAAAAAAACCGAGAATAACAATGGAATTCAAGCTCAAAACACCCACTTTACCTTCTTCTTCTTTTCCTTCTCTTTTTCTTCCTCTTTTTCCCTTTCTTTTTCCTCCTTTCCCTCGGTTTTTTCCCTTCTCTCCGGTCTCGGTTTCTTTCTCTGCGTGAAAGAGGGATGAAAATGAGAAAATGGGTTTGGGAAATCTCTAGAAAGTGATGTTTTTGCAAAGGAAGTTCCTTAACTCTCCAATGCTAATTAAGTAAGTCCAAAACTTCTAATTTAATCCATTAAAATCATTTTCTTTCACTACTTTAAAAATAAGTCCCAAGAAAATAACTTATTCCCATTTTAACTCCATAATTGACTTTGACTTAGACAATTCACCATTGACTTTGACTAAAAAGAAATGGGTTGTAACACAGGATATACTCGAAATGTGGATTAGGCTTATACAGGGCCTCAAAAAAGTGTGTTTAGATTCGAGGAAGAGGTCAGAAATCACACCATCGTGTCGTTACAAAGATGCTTGACGGGATCAGATGGGGTTTGTATACCAAAAATTTGTGGGTGCAATGTTTTGATAAGGTGATCTTTGACGAAAGGAATATTATCGCAGCATGGAAGGATCGATTATCGTGTCCCTCAAGCTATTGTCAAAAGCATTTCTACAATCATTGCAAGAAATCTCACAATCAACATCCTTCTGCCAACTTGGTCGAGGGTTCTTAATTATATGGATAAATACACTAGATGAGATTCAGAGGGAAACGGAGTGAGAAGTTCCATGAATTAGTTCCCGAGCTTCTCAAGAACAAGCTGCTTATCATGAAAAGTAGTGGGATTCTTGTGCCTGGTGATCCTATTGGAGGGGACAGTTTCTGGCAATTAACATGCTTGCATGTGAAAAATATAGCTTCATCTTTGGAATCAGAAGTTTTTCCTAGTGAATAATTGGAGAATTTGGGAGAAAAACATGTCAAGCGGATTGAAATGTTCTTGTTTCCCCAAATGAAACCATAGCGTGATCTGGTATGCATTGATGGCATTTTATTTATTCAGTGGAGAACAGGTAAAAAAATTTGAAAGCTGTTGAAATTGGAATCCATAACTCTGCAGCCTAAAGCGATCAAGCTATATTTCTACTTATCAAATTCATCTATAAGATTGAAAATTTTGGTAATTTTGTTGGCTCTGGTTTTTGGATTAAGTCCTGATCCAGCATTATTGCCATTGTAGAGGCATCTATATAGATATTTTTTTGGTACAATTACACAATATTTTAAAAGTACGATATAGCATTATAGTAGAATTTATTTGTTGGATTAAAAAGGAAGCCTGGAGTACGAATTGGCAAAGTAAAGTCAAGAGAATTGCACTTGCTGCTACTGTTTACCACATGTGGATGGCACAGAATAGGAGGATTTTCGAGAATCTAAGACCACAAGTTGAGTGCACAAATTAAAAAGAATTTATTTGTTGGATTTCTAAACTTGTATAGAATGTTGCTTCAGTTTCTATGGAAACATTTTTCTTGCTTCCTTCTATCTAATATCTAAACATTGAAGCAAGCCTTGTACTAGAATTGTTATACTCAAAGGTAATGACTGCATATGCTCCATTGTTGATGAATTCACAGCTTAACTGTTTTCCTTTGAGCAATATGGGATACAATTCCCAGCTTAACAATTTATTTATTTATTAATTAATTATTTCAAGTCTAAGAGTTATTTATTAACTATACATTCCAATCAATCTACTAAGAGTATTCATTTTTTTATTATTATTATCTATTTATAAATTGAACAATTTATTTCAATTGAACATTTGGTCCAATTTTGCTTTAAAAAAGAGTGACTGACGTTCTTATGAGATGGCTGCAGAGTGCACCATCTCATCACTGGCTCGCCGTTGCCGAGCCGTCCTAAGAGCATGCACTCGACACTCAGATTTCGCCACCGGCCGAAGGCTCCACGCCGCCATCATCACCACTGGCCTACTAACTGTCCCAAATTCATTCCTTCGTAACGCCATTCTTCACATGTATTCTGCATGTTATGATTCATTGTCTGCACGCAATGTGTTCGATCAAATTCCCATCTCATGTAAAGACACTGTTGATTGGACCACGCTTATTGGTTGTTATATTCACAGCGGGTTGCCCCATGAGGGGGTTAATTTGTTTGTTAGTATGAGAAGGGAACAATTATTGGTCGATGAAATAACGATAGTTGCTGTATTCAATGCATGTGCCAAGTTGGGTGATAATGTGCTTGGGGTTCAGGGTCAGGTTTGCATGGTCAAAATGGGTTTGGGTATTAGTGTTAAAGCCTGTAATGCAGCTATGGATATGTACGTCAAGTGTGGTCTAATAGGTAATGCGAGGAGCGTGTTTGATGAAATGAGTGAAAGAAGTGTTGTTTCGTGGACTGTGCTTTTGGGAGGTGTGGTGAAGTCGGAAGGTTTGGAGAAAGGGAGGTTGTTGTTTGATGAAATGCCAGAGAGAAATGAATATGCATGGACCATAATGATCGCGGGGTATATCGAGAATGGGTTCATTAAAGAAGGTTTTAGGCTTCTAAATGAAATGGTGTTTGTTTTCGGATTTTGCTTGGATTTAGCTGCTCTTTGCTCATTATTATCGGCCTCTGCTCAGTGTGGAGATGTTGTGACGGGTAAATGGCTGCATGTATATGCTCTGAGAAGAATGGAGAATTCAGAAACAGATATTATCATTTTTACAGCTTTGCTTGATATGTATGCTAAATGTGGTAGGATTAACACTGCTTTCCGGGTTTTTCAGTCTATGCCCTCAAGGAATGTGGTCACGTGGAATGCTATTCTAAGTGGTATGGCAATGCACGGAAACGGTACTGATGTCTTGAGTATCTTTGATCAGATGGTAAAGGAGGTTAAACCAGATGAAGTGACCTTCACAGCCCTTTTAAGTGCTTGCAGTCATTCTGGATTAGTCGATCAAGGCAGACAAATTTTCTATAACCTAGAATATATTTATGGCATAAGGCCTTCGATGGAACATTATGCTTGTGTGGTGGATCTCCTGGGTCGAGCAGGACACTTAGAAGAAGCAGAGGCCATTATACGGGGTATGCCCATGAGTCCAAATGAGGTCGTGTTAGGCTCTCTCTTGGGGTCTTGTAGTGTTCATAGGAAGCTACAGTTAGGGGAACGTCTTATGCAAGAGCTGGTTCAAATTTATCCTCAGAACACAGAGTACCATGTCTTGCTTTCAAACATGTATGCTCAATCAGGCAAGCTTGAAACAGCTGATTCTATACGAAAGGTTCTTAAAACCCAGGGCATCAGAAAAGTTCCCGGAATTAGTTCTATGCATATTGGTGGCCAAGTTCATCATTTCAGTTCAGGGGACAAGTCACATCCGCAGACTGAAGAAATATACTCGGCGTTGGATGAGATGATTCGAAAATTGAGATTGGCCGGTTATGTACCAAACACGGCTTCACAAATCTTCTCCGGTGGTGAGGTTGACATGGATGGGGAGGAGGAGAAAGAACGAGCATTATTTTCTCATAGCGAGAAGTTGGCCATTAGTTTTGGGCTCATTAGCACACAAGCTGGAATGCCTCTTTACATTTTCAAGAACCTAAGAATATGTCAAGACTGTCATTCTGCCATGAAGATTGTTTCAAAAATATACGATAGGGAAATTGTTATTAGAGATCGCAATCGTTTCCATACTTTCAAGCTAGGTTCATGTTCTTGTTCTGATTACTGGTAACTGTTAAAATCTGGATGCTTATGTATAGCATGGAGATTCATCTCTGTGATTACTTTCTCGTTCCAATTTGCACAGTTGTACAATAAATGCTGAATTCGGCTATCAAAATAGTGTTTTCCACCCCCCACCTCCCCTCTTTTATAATTGAACAATAGTTGATGCTTTTTGAGTTATTACTATTTTAGCGGCCTGTCTGTCCCCATGCTCACCATGAAAATGAACAAAATGCGTGAGCTCATGAAAATCTTACCTTAACAAATGCTGCATTGGTGTGATGGAAGGAGTTTACGCTTTCAAAAATGGTAGCAGAAGACACAATTTCCCCTACTTCGGGATCATAATCATCTTGGTTAATGGTTTGGTACTAAAAAAAAAGGAAGGAAGAAACGAAGTAAAAACAAATTTAAAGTTTTGCTTAAGACAAAGTAGTAAAATTACATATACACCTCAATGACCAAATGGGGATGTAGCTCAAATGGTAGAGCGCTCGCTTTGCATGCGAGAGGCACGGGGTTCGATCCCCCGCATCTCCACTTTTTTTCGTTTTTTTCCCTCTCCTTCTCTCGAGCTCAATAGAAATGACTGTATTACCAACAAAAAACTGAAAGCCATTTCAGGAAATGAATAAGAAGAAATAAATTAGGATACATTGAAAGGTGGGTTCCCAATATGACCGGCCAACTTCTCTAATTTTTTTATTTTTATTTTTTTTCTCGACTTTCAATATCGAATTCTAGTCTGGACAAAATTCGAATTAATAATTTTGTTTTATTGTTTTTTACTAATATTTAAATGTTGAATAAATTAATAAACCTACAACCACTAATCTAATTATTCTTAAAAATATTTAATATTTAAAATATCTACTTTGATATCGAAATTCAATTTATATTTAGATTTTCGTCTTATGGATTCCACAAGGGTTGAATAAGTGATGAATTATTTATATCGGAGATAGAATGTAGCAAAAGAATTTCATTTTTCCAAAATAAGCCCAAATCCATTAAAATTTGGTGAAAAAACAATCTAAAGTTAGTTCCAATCGATCAAACTCCAAAGCAAAATTGTCTTAGCTCTTGATTGGGCCCCATTTTATCAAAAACTCATTTTTTTTCAAATTCATTTTTAACCACACATTTTCCATTAAAATAATTTTACAAGTAAATTGAATTTTTTTTTATTTTTTAATCACACATTATTCAAGAGACACTATTCCAAAATACATTCCTCCACCCCCAAAATGAGGTCCAAACAAGGGCTTACTGTCTGAAAAGTCACCGTGCGGACGACAATATTGACGATTTCATTGAATTTTATCCAACCCCAAATGGGGGAGGAAACGACATCAAATTGATGTAGTGACAGGCAATGTCACCGTCTGAGGTTAACTGCTAACCCATCACAACCTTGGTGGTGGTTGTGAGATGCCGAATCTGTACATGGATCTGGAGCTATAGTCGAAAGCCCAATTATGAGAGGACCACTTCGTATGTTAATCTAGATATGGTCGAAAACTCGAGCCCTCTTTAGAGTATGGATCTATATATGGGTGCAAGCTCGAGTATGAGAATCCTAGTATGGGATCCGGGTATGGGAGGAATAGTAAATATTTGAAGCCACCTCGGAATACGGATATGGATTGAAAATCTAAGTAGATCGAGAAGATATGGGAAGAAGAGTGAATATGAGGAGCCCACCTCAAAATATAGATCCAAGTATGGGCAAAATTCAAGGTCCGAATATAGTGGATCAAGGGGGGTACGAGAAGAAGAGTGAATATAAGGAGCCCGCATCGAACATGGACCTGGATATGAACAAAATCGGGGTTCGAGTATATTGTACCGGGAGGATATGGAAAGAATAGTGAATACGAGGAGCACACCTCACAATATGGATATGGATATGGGTAAAAATTGGGGTCCGAGTATAGTTGATGAAAGTAGGGGTGGCAAACAAGCCAAGTCGAGCTGGCTCGGCTCCTTGTGGGCGAGCTCGACTCGGCCCACGACCACGAGCTCGTCTCTCGCGAGCCGAGCCGAACTGCTCGGCTCGTGACTCGCCTTTTTTGATTTTTTTTACTTTTTTAAACTATCATTCTATTAAAAAAAAGAAAAAAAAAGACGAGTCGCTCATCAAAAATGAGTCGAACCGAGCCGTCTTGCTCAGCTCATGCTCGGGCTCGTAGGTCGCTACAATACGAACCGACGAGCCGCTCGTCTCGATTGCCACTACTAGATCAAAGGAATATGAGAAGAGTGAATACAAGGAGCCCACCTTGGAATACGAATCTAGATATGAGCAAAAATTAGGGTCCAAATAGAAATTGGGTCAGAGTTCGATGGATCAAAAGGATTTAGAAGGAAAAATGAGCTCGAAAAGCCAAGTTCTTGAAACGAATCTGAGTACGTGGAGAGGATCGAGTCCAAAGAGCATGGCACAGGTGGGTATGGAAACAAGAATATCTATGGTGAAGAGGACAGTGGAAATAAATATTGGTCGGTGGGTATGGTCGAAAGCCCGAGAGGCAAGAGTATGGTGAGAAGAGGCCCAACTATGGAAGTTTTAGTTATGATATCAAAGGTCATGAAAGGCCTAGTTATAAAAGGTCCAAGGAAGCTGACTATAGAAAGACAAATTATACGAGGCGTGATGATGATGACGACAACGAGGACTATTGCTGCAAAAATGCATGAGCATTTTTTACCTCATCTTGATTTTAGTGAATCATGTGCATATTGCATCCTCAATATTAGATAGCACTAGACAATATGATCAATGTGATTTAACTTAACTTTATTCCTAGACAATCTTGACTATTTTTCAATTCTCTCGATCAAACATATCATCAATGTCTCACCTTTTGGCTGGCTTATGCTATACCTTTTTATTATTATTATTATTAATTTTGATGTTGTTAAATGAGTGGCTTAACAGATGCCAATAGAATACGATAATCAATTTCAACTTCTTCTTTTTCAATTAAACAGAAAATATTTGTGTACTTGGGAAATTATAAATCTAATGAAGACGAGGAGAAAAAGAATTGGCCCCACGTCCCACCATCACTTCAAGCACTACAACGAGAAGTAAACTCCCAATTAAACATTGACCTTCAATCTCTCGTCCGTCAATCGAGGAATTAATTATGCCATTTGATGTTCCTCAAAGTGGTTCAATAGTCATCTCTAAACACACTTTCATATTCCAAATCCAATCACCTGCCGTTTTGGAGTTACCAATGCAGCCAAATTACTAAAACACACTTTCATGCACACTTTGTCTCAACCAGACCGTTTCCATTTGAATGATGTTACAAGTACAGGGAAATTTCATAAAATACACACAGAAATTTGAAATGGATAGATTGGATTCAAACATGGAGGAGGGAAACACATAATTACACGCGCAGGATTTTTCCAATTCAAAATTCTGTACAAAATCTGGCAACATTTCCTGTACTTAAGGAATCTTTCTTTCCATTCACTAGAATCAGCATAACAACAACAAATTGTGACGTTCACAATAATATTTTTATGTACGTTAGAATTCCGTAATTGTTACTTGGACATACCAAGTCTCCTCGGGACATACTAATATAAAATATGTTTGGTGTACTAATAATTGTATTGTCGTCTAATTCGATCTACTTATATTGACATCTTGATCTTATATTATTAGATTAGGCTACCTAAAGATGGAATATGAATCAGAGATGAGAAAGATGGGGATAGGGTGGGTGGGAAGAAAAGAAAATTTCTCATTCCCCTAGTTGACAATCAGGCAACATATAATAATAATTGAAAAGTCAGATTAATTTAAACAACTATTAAATGATAAATTATATCTTCAAAGTTTTATGGATTTTCGTTCAATCGTTGACTTAATCAATTTTTTTAAGATAGAAAATATCCGGATTAGGAAGAAAGTCCCATCATAAATTATTAAGAAGGTATTTATTTGTCCCCAGTCATTAAACACATTTCATTGCCAGTTCAGCGTGAAATTTTGGCCCTTTAAAAATGCATCAAGTTGATTCATTCACCAATGGAAGAGACACTAAAAACAGTAAAAAGTTCGTCTGTCGGGACAAATGGTAGTCAAACAGTTAAAGAATGGCCCTATCTTTGACTGAGATTGCAATGCCAATGCGCGTTCAAATTGATGGACAACTTGCTGTATAAATTTATTATTAACCATAAACAGATTTTTTACTATTTCAATTTCAACAAATACAGTCTACGATCTGAAAATCCCGTCAAGAAATTGTCAAAAATTCACACCATTTTCTGACTTTGATCAGTAACGCGTGAAAGAGTAGGAAAAAGATTGCCACAGAGAGTGCTTATAAAAAGCATTCAACAAATTAAGCCTTATTCCCAAAGAAATATCCCGCCATTGCATCTTAGAGAGCTTTCCGGGGTGGGCTACATAAATGTTTCCTTGCCATTTTGTTCTGTTCATTGCTGGATTTACAGGGAGATCTGAACATTAGCATTCAAGAAAATCTGTTTTTTGCTTAAAAAAAGAAAAAAGAAAAAAGATGAAGTTTGGCAGGGAATTAGCATCCCAGATGGTGCAAGAATGGCAGGAAGCATACATGGGCTATAATTATCTCAAAACATTGCTCAAAGATGTCTTGAGATTTCGACAGCAAAATGCTTCATCCTCTGAAGAAATTTCTAGAACGCGTTCTCTGCAGAGAAGGGTATCCATGTACAGAGCCTTTAGCGGGCTAACGAGTCGATACAGTACTCTCAAAGGCTCCCCTAGGAAGAGTGAGGATGAAGTTATACTAGTTAGTGCAGTACAGGGAGAGGGTTCAGAAAGTTGTTATCAAACCATGTTCTTGAGATCTTCAGAAGAAGGTGGAGAATATGAACTCGTTTTCTTTAGGAGACTTGATGATGAATTCAATAAAGTGGTTAAGTTTTACAAGAATAAAGTGGAGGAAGTGAAAATTGAGGCAGAGGAATTGAGCAAACAAATGGATGCTCTTATTGCTCTTCGAATTCGAGTTGATAAGCCTTCAGTAGCACAAAATTATGCTCTAGAAACGAAGTTTTCATCATCTGACGCCAGTGATTCATCCCCAGCAACAGTTATTGCAACTGTGAATGGAACTAAGCAAGGTAAGGCAATCAGAGTGTAAACTAGTCAAAGTGAATATCTAAATGGCATCAAGAATTGATATTCAAATTTTCTGAAGTGAGATAGCATATTCAGTTGATGCTATATAGAAATTGAGTCCTGCTTATAATGAACAAAACAATGCATTGCTTTAGCAGCTTATTATTTTAGATATACATTTTCCATTCTCAAACTGTTTTTTCTTTTAAGGAGGATCGCATATGGATGTAATTCAAGAAATTGAGATGGGGACTTGTAAAGATGAAAAGAAGTTAGAAAACAAGATGGATTCAAATGGTTTTAGGCCTCCTTCATTACAAGTTTTGGATCATGTAAAAATCAATGTGGAACCAGACACCCCAGTTTCGACTCTGAAAAATGTCATCATGAGTTCAAAATCTGACCTATCATTCAGCAAGGATGAACTAAGAAAAGCAGAAGAAAAGTTGAGACAGGCCTTCATTGAATTTTACCGGGAGCTTCTACTTCTGAAGAGCTATTGGTAAAAGAAAAATCTTTAGATTTTGAACTGAAATTAAAGTACAGGTGACATAGTACTAATTGCTATGTAATGTTTCAGTTTCTTGAATATGTTGGCATTCTCCAAGATTTTGAAGAAATATGACAAGGTATAGCCTGTTCCTTTTAATCAGAAGATTTTCTCTCCTTGTCTTCTTTTTCCTCTCGTCTCAACTCATTTACATGTAGATAACATCAAGGAAGGCTTCCAAATCTTACTTAGAGATGGTTGATAAGTCCTATCTTGGTAGCTCTGATGAGGTTTGTACCATAATATTTTTTTTCAAGTTTGACAAACTATTTTGGCTTGTTTGATAAGGTGGAATGCATATAGGACAGTATTGAAAAAGAAAAAGAAGCTAAAATCATGTTGATTATACTGTACAGTCCTGCATACGGACCACGTGCTTACAGTTTGCCTTAATGTTTACATCTTCTGCTTCATTAGGTTAACAGACTAATAGAAAAACTAGAGGCTACATTTATTAAGCATTTCTCAAATGGAAATCGAAGGAAAGGAATGAATTCTTTGAAGACACAAGCTAAGAAAGAGAGGCACAGGATAACTTTTTTCCTTGGTAAGCTTAAGCAGAATGAATCTTTTATTCTTTCAACTATCTAGGAACAATGAATTTGTAGTCCTATGTAATTACTTGGATTAACTTCTTCTCACCTGAAGGTCTATTCACTGGCTGCTCAATAGCACTGGTAGTGGCTATTATTGTCTCTATACACGGGAGAAATCTTCTTAACCACGAGGGACGTGGGCAGTATATGGACAATCTATTTCCACTTTACAGGTATATTTTAGCTTATTAATAACTATATGTGATTCAAAATAACGACTATTTTAAACAACTGAGTTTCATATTTGTAGCTTATTTGGATTCATTGTCCTACACATGCTCATGTATGGAGGGAACACGTACTTTTGGAGACATTTCCGAGTGAACTATCCATTCATATTTGGATTCAAGCAAGGAACGGAATTGGGATATAGAGAAGTTTTTCTTCTAGCTTCTGGCCTTTCAGTACTCGCATTGGCTGCTGTACTCTCGAACCTTGACATGGAGATGGACCCGAGAACTAGAAGTTTCAAAACATTGACTGAATTGGTTCCACTAGGTCTAGTAACTGTAAGTTGCAGGCCGTTTTCTCTAACAACAAGATGCAACATAACTCTATTATCTCTGAGGAATTTTGCTGTCTTTTTTTCACACAATTTTTTTTCCTGCAGGTTCTGCTATTTATAACATTTTGTCCTTTCAATATCATATATCGTTCTAGTCGCTTCTTCCTCATCCGATGCTCTTGGCATTGCCTTTGTGCACCTCTTTATAAGGTACACAGAATGCATAACTGCAGAAAATATATGACTTGTTTAGTGTGGTGTATTGTACATTACAATACAGTATTAAAGAAGAAAAAGAAGCTAAAAATGTTGTCCACTATCCTATCCAGTACTACATGCAAAACATACACATGAAGTTAAAGCATTACCTCATTATCATTTTTCTGGCTGCCTTTGTAGGTTACTCTCCCTGATTTCTTCTTGGCAGATCAGCTTACGAGCCAGGTATGATATAATGCTTTTTACTACAGAATAACAACATTGTTCATAAATGTGCGAGTTCTCTTTCCCACAAACAACAAACTAAGCCATGTTCCTAATAAATTTGGGTTTTGCTACGTTGAGAGTAGCACGTCATTAGTAGGAGACACCTCAACGTAATTATATTAGGATTTTGTATTGTATGATATGACAAAGTTTTACGTTAGCCGTCAACCTAACACCCTCCTCTGTTTCCTTGGCTGGGAACCAGCTATGAAAAATATAAACAGAGTTGAGTTTGCAAATTATGAATGAATATGAATCCAGATAATAGCTTTCCTTCAGCCTTTAATTGACTTGTGCAGTAATATGCTGAGCTTCTGCATTTCAGGTTCAGGCCTTCAGGAGTTTGCAATTCTACATCTGTTACTATGGATGGGGTAACTTTAAAAAGAGATCAAACGAGTGCCTCAAAAGCGACATTTATGAAATCTTTCTCATCGTTGTCGCAGTTATTCCATTCTGGTCACGCTTTCTACAGGTAAATTAACATGTTGCATGATACAGATCCTCTCTCCAAACTTATATTGTTGTTTCACTTTGATCATCGAACTTTCTTCTATTCCAAGTTAATCACCGAACTTCCACATTTATTTCAACTTAGGCACTCTGTCTCCGTTAGTTTATGGAATTGAGACCGTATTTATCTTTGCTTAATTAACTAAATTCTCAGTGCCTACGCCGGTTGGTCGAGGAGAAAGATCCAATGCAGGGATTTAATGGCCTTAAATACTTATCAACAATTGTGGCTCTTGTGATGAGGACAGTATATGATTTAAGGAAAGGAATGTTTTGGAAAATCATGGCTGCATCTAGTTCAGGAGTTACCACAATTTTCAGCACATACTGGGATATTGTTATTGATTGGGGACTTTTGCAAAGGAATGCAAAAAATCCATGGCTGAGAGATAAACTTCTGGTGTCAAACAAGGCTGTGTACTATGTAGCCATAGTGAGTTTCTCCATTTCTTTCATCGAACATTTAACAGTCAATTTTTCTGATAGACTAATGGCGTGTTTGGTAGGGAGGAAAGCTAGCTAAAATGTTGCTGCTTGTACCATCTAGTCGTGTTTAGCAATAAATCCTTGTTTTAATGGAATTGCAGGTGGTTAACATCCTTCTGAGACTGGTATGGATGCAGTTAGTTCTGGATTTCAATGAAGCACCATTTCTCCATAAGAAAGCCATGACTGCAGTTGTTGCCTGCCTTGAGATACTTCGCCGCGGAATTTGGAACTTTTTCAGGTTTGAGACATTGTCGTGCGTTCTCGACTTTTTCTGATTACAACAATAAACTGAGCCTTGTTTTAGAGTCGGCTACATAAATCCTTTTTTCTCACTCCATTCAATTCAGTGCTGCATCTACTACTACTAGAAGATCTAAAGCAGTTCTTTCTGACAACTCAATGTCTGCTTTTGGACATACTATAGGAAAAAGTACCAAGAAACAGGCATGAACTTCTAATCAACACAGGCATTAGTATTGTAGCCTACTTATTCATATTGTCTATCAATAGCACTGAGCATGTTTAGTAGAGAAAATTAGATAGGGTACTAATACTGACAGACTCTGATTCAACCTTTATCACCTGATTTGGTTCTTTCTGATGGTAATGCCTTCTGTGTTTAATTGGGCAGGTTGGAGAATGAACACTTGAACAATGTTGGAAAATACAGGGCATTTAAGTCGGTGCCCTTGCCATTTAACTACGATGACGATGACAAAACTGTGTAGCAATTTTTTTATTTTTTTATTTTTGGGTGCCAGTAGCACAGAAAGATACAGATTTTATTTATCTGTTTTAGAATTTTTAGACTAGTAATAAATGTACAAACAAATGCAAAGACCTGTATATTGCGTGGGATACCATTCTTTTTTCACGTGTTGTGCATAATTGACAGAATTATGTCCTTAAAATAACAATAATTTAGAGACGTGTTTACTTATTTAAATTTTATTTTGAACACATTTCACACGTCTAGAATGAATTCATTTACAAGCACAATTTTTATAAATGGGTGGTGGCAAAGCATGGCACTATATTGGAGATGATCATCCAGAAATATTGATTCCAATTCTTTTGTATGATATCATAGATTGTTAAGGAATACCTCAATCCTCTACAGTATAGATGTAATTAAAGAATTAAAAAATGATTCTTTAAAAAGTATAAAAAAAACTTTATCCCAAAAATGTAACCCATTTAGTGCTACTGTCTTGCCTTTTATTTGCAGAACATTCAGCTTCTAGAGTCGTGAACGAATCATTCGACAAGAAGGGATCAATGTGCAACCAAAAAGCTACACTTCAATTGGGGATGAGCGAAAACAAAATTTCATCTCTAAGCCATATTAATCATTTTTCATCACTTTCATGGTAGAACTCGCCTGAATGTTGCAGCAAGGGTGCTCCGGTATAAATCTATAGATTCCTCCTGAGTAACAAGGTTGTCTTCCGGGGATGAACTTCAGCATATGTTGCGCTTGTCTGAATTTGGGCAGTATGACAACTTGGTAACTCAACATTTGCTTCCCCATTCATGAACTAATCTTTTGGGAGTTTCAATCTTGAAGAATGGCAAATGGACAGCGACCCCTGTAAAATGTAGAAACAACAATCCCCAAGTCACATTATCATATTTCTTTGAAATTTTAACGAGTAAATGAAATATGCAGAATTTTTCATGAAAATATCAGAATCCACATAAAATAATACAAGAGAGAGCACCACGTGATCCCCAAGTGAACCGTGAGAGCCCTTTGAAACTTGCATTACATATATAAAAGAATGACCAAGAAAAATGGGCTTCTTAGCTTTTCCAGAAGAATGCCGCCCCATGAATCATGAATGGCTACAATGGACTTTCCTATGTCCATCATCTTGTCACTAAATTCACTCTCTGAGGTGAAATACATGATCTTGTGTTCCAGCAATGGCTCAAGCAGTGCAGCATGGAAAAAGCTGGCCCAGGCATTGGTCATGACAGGCCCGAGCTGTATGGAAGCCTGACAGGGTGGTATCGAAGAATAAAAAAGGAAACCTAAGCAAATAAAGGGTGATAGCATGTAGGCCTGACACAGGCAGCAACACGGCCCAGTTTACACCTCTTCCATTATCTCTCGCTAAATTCAGTCTCTAACTCTAAGGTAAACACTCCATCTTAACTGCCTGTCTCTTTCACTAATTCAATTCTCTCTTGGCACCAAAAACAACAGCAGCTGGCAATTAACACATGCCTTATAACCTTCAATCTAAACAAGTCTTTAATACTATCTACACATTCATTACTACAGATACAATTACTACAGATACACAACTAGACGAACACAAAGCAAAATAATTCCACAACTACAAATCCAACAGAATTAAAATACAAATTGAAAGACACATGAATCTTAATGCGCTGTGTAACAGCGCAGGTCATAGGTTTTTGTCCCTAAAACCTCAACCACATGTTTAGCACATAGTAACACTTTTTTTTTTTTAATAACCGTGGATGTTCGGACGAGTTTGCGCGCACCTCGACTAATCCTACGGGGCCTGAAGTTTACGGCTGGGTACTCATCTCAGTGGTCTGAGAGGACTCGAACTGACGACAATTGGGGAGCAAACCCAAGAACTGACCAATTGAGCAACCCCTCAAAGTTCCATACTTCAAAATATTTGAAGATACGTAATCGTACGACAAAAATATTATGAACTAACTAAAACGAATATACCTCAGAGATTCTTATAAAAACAAGGACCATTTCCAAGCTCATTTATCGACATGTGCTGCACTAAGCAATTTCCAAATCATATGAAATAAACAAATACCATGACAAATTGGAATATGCCTAAGAGATTCTTTTAAACCATCCAACTACACAAAAATCCGTATCCACTAAAATTTTGTTTTTCTATTTCCTGTCATCTCCTCACTACACTGTCAACATCAGTTTTAGAGCAAAATGACCAACACTCTCCTCATCTTATATTCCTATGTCTCCCAGTATTTCACAAGCACAAATCCTTTGTTTTTTGTTTTGTTTTTGTTTGTTTTTTTTTTAAGTATGCCTTAAATCAACTTTCATGCTCAAATTACAATTCATCTTGCAGGTACAATTCCTCTATTATTTCCGTCGGCAACCAATCGACCACAACTTAACACTCAGAAAAGTTCGACGGTTTCTACGTTGATAAAGGGAAGTATCCTACGTAATTCCAGTTACAGAAGTAGTCGAAATATCCACTATACGACTATACCCGTCCCCCTTTCCCTGCCCCCTTTCTCCAAAAAATGAAGAATATATTTTAGAAGTAAAAGTAGCCAAATCCTAAACCTCATTTCGGAAAATCCAATAGAAAAATAATCGTTTACATGTTCCAACTTGCACATCAATTTCTTACTTTGACGTCAGCCAAAAATTTTCTCATTCCCTCATAACTCCTAATATTTATTTACTCAAAAGCTCAATTCATGGTTTTCAAAATTTCCCAATTCTCAGCTTATACAGTAAACTTATTTCATAAACATTAAATCCCAAGTTTAAATTCAAATTAACAATTGTTTAGTGCCTATTTTCAAGCTTGTATAAAATTTAAAACTTAAACAAACAAAATCACACTAATCTTAAATCAATCTGTATCAAAATAATTGTTTATTTCATGTATAGATATAAGCATACACGAACTAAGAAAGAAAAACCTGGTAGTGGTTGATGAATTCTTCCCCTTTATCGACGTAGAAATCGTTGAACTTTTCGAGTTCCTAACTGAGAACCAGATCTGCAGCGGCGAAGTTTTGCATCACCATCCGGCAGATAATTCATGGCAGAATCGCGGTGGCGATGATTACTCCATCCGGTAGGGTTTCTTCCAAATGTATTCTGAACTATTTCCAAAATGCCATATTAATTAAATACAATCCGAATGTATTGTCATTTTTTTCCGCATTAATCAACTATGTGCTTACTGATTACTGGTTAAATACGATTGACCAAAAACTACAATGACATAAGATATTAATTTAAATTCAGTTACATAAAAAATTCTCATTGGTTTCTAATTGAAAATTACCAATATGAATTATTGAAAGTTCAACAAATCAAACTTTTAGTCCATACCCAATACAATAATGTGAATGTTTGTACAGTGCAGAGCAAAATGAGAATGGAGTGATGTGAATTCAACTATTGTGGGCGAGAAGTACAAGAGAGATGACACAGAGAAAGAGTGACAGATAAATTTTAAAAAAATAAATGAACATAATTTTCAACGAAGATAAATTATAAAAAGTTAAATGGATACATTTTAGTATGAAGATAAATTAGTTTGGGCTCCATTTTCACCAATAAAATGCATTTTGAAATAGTAAAAAGTTGGAAAATGTATGATTGAAAATAATGAGAAATTTTGAATTTACTTGTAAAATTATTTTACAAGAGAATGTGTGAAAGTGTTAAAAAATAATTTTTGAAAATAACGAAACTCAAACAGGGACTAACAAAAGATTAATGTGTATGATAAGTTAGATATCCTCCGGCTTTTCTTACCATAAAAGCATTTTGGGTGATACGGTGAATATGATAAGTTAGATATCCTCCGGCTTTTCTTACCATAAAAGCATTTTGGGTGATACGGTGAACTTTTTTATGCAATCCACAGCCCCTATCACAGAAGGATAATACTACTTGTACATTATGGCATCCATAATGGAGGACTCCCTAGGTAGAGTTTGAATAGGGTAGGAAGACTTGAGGGGTTCCATTATGCCATTAGGTGTCTGCTTGAGGTCAAGACAAAGGTGGTCGAGTGATTGATCGAGGCAAAGATTTACTATAGGGAGAGAGGAAAACCTAGGGACTTCAAGGTCAGGTCGAAGTTCACAAACCATTAACTCATTTTCATAAATCAAATTTCTTAATTCCATTCGTGTCTGAAAATGTTGGTCTAAAATGCTACATGTACACCAAAATTTATCACCTCCATGACATAATGCAAAGGTAGCAGCTCCAAATGAGATGACAGTTTTACTCCAAATATGTTTGTATATTATTTATTTTAAAAGTAAAATAACTTAATAAACATTAATTTTTTTTTTAGAATAGTCACATTCAAGTCAACTCAGACTCTGCATGAGAACAATGGTGATTGTGCCCTATGCCGCCAAAATTAAGAGCCTATTTAGTAGAGATTAAAATCGGATTAAAATTGAAAAATTAGCCGTTATTGTTTACTTCTATTAGACGGATGGGGCCCAATAACGACCATATTTTCAATTTTAATCGAATTTTAATGATTACCAAACAGGTTCTAAAGCTTAACTTTGATTACTCGTCTTTGCCAATTTTTAAAAATAAATTTTACACTATAATTGTAATAATTGATTTCAAAGCAAATATTCTTGTAGAAGTAACTTAAAAAATTATCGAGTAAAATAACAATTTCTTGAATTTGCTTAACTGAAACATGGATCATCATAGTCGTGCCTGGCACTTGCTGATTTATATAACAATTTTAGCTAATGAAGTAGTAACAATATATCTATATAGCTGAACAAAATATTTACATGGTCATAACATTTCACCCCATGCTTTTGAGAAGGGATTTTTGGAAAATAACTTTTTTGGAGAATGTGTAATTAAATATACATTAAAAAATGTGTAGAAAAAATAAAGTAATTTAGAAAAATCAGTTTCAAACAAGGGCCTAGGCTATATTTAAATTTGATGTACAGGGAATTAAAATGCAAAACAAAAATTCCATGCCTTGAACCATCCAAGTGAAGATAGTCACATTTCATGATCAAACAGCAAATTGAAACTGAAAATGTTGCCAAATAGGAAAAAGAAAAAGACACAGCAAACCAGACGCTCTCTATATCATCTCCAGTGCCTGAAGGATGTCAGACTTCAAGTCTTCAAAATCTTCAACTCCAAAACTGAAACGAACTAAGTTGTCCATGATCCCGTACTTGGCTCTATCCGACTGGGACAGATCCCTGTTGCCCGATCAAGTTCACAATACCATCATCATTACAAGACAAGAATGCCTTGACATAGAGAATTTACAGCTACTACATGGCTTGGTTTTGCTATCCGGCTGTTGAATAGCATTTCAGCATGATTCAAAGCCAGATATATTGCCGTGTAAGTTGTAACTTACATTAAAACTCATGAGGTTACTTTTCGTCTATTCCTTTCAACTGAGAAGTTTGACATCCTTCTCAATAGTGAGACATCAGCATGTGCGGCTAAAAGTTTAAAAAATGGAAGTGTTGATTTTAAATATCTTTTTTTCCAAACATGTTTGATTTTTTACTTTTAAATAAATAATATAAATTATTTTGAAAGTAACTTTTACATGGTTTCAAAATAAATAAATCTCTTAATTCCATACTAATATTATATATTATTTATCTTTAAAACTTAATTGTTTACTTATAAGTAAAGTTTTTAAGCTTAGCCAAACACGCTTGTAGCCTAATGAATGGTAGAATAAGGGCCTATAACTTCCAGCAACATTAGATCTAACATCAAGCATTAAGCATCCAACCAATGGGAAGATTATAGTTCTATAGATTTCTAGTAAATTATAATTTTTCAAAAAGAAAAGATAATCCGAAGCAAATGATGGAAGAAATAAGGGATAGTAACCCAAACGCCATTTTACAAAGTAATGATCTCATGCTTTCAAGGAAATTATCATAATAAGGGAAGGACGTACCAATAAGACATTATAGCTGGTTGATCAACAATGCTTTCACAGCCACCAAAGGATGGGGCTATGTACGGAATTTTCAGGGAATCGATAAATTTTGCAGTGGTCAGTAAATCTCCATCAACCTGATCAGATTCCATGATAAACTCTCAGAGGAGTTGCTTCAGAAACATTTAACGAGATTCAGTGGCTCTATCAATACTGACCTCAAAACTAACCACGCCACCACAACCCTTCATTTGCTTCTTTGCAAGTTGATGTTCTGGATGACTTGCCAAGCCTGGATAATAGACACGCCTAACCTGTGCATTTCATGCTTGTTGGATATTACTCAAGAAATTCATGCTTGTTAAATCCTAATCTAGAATTATAGTTTAAGTGGACTATTGTGCGAATGATACTTCCACCATACAAAACCGTACATAACTACATTTAGACAGAAACGCAACAAGTTTATTAAAGCAAGATAAAAAAATTTAAGCTGTAATATACCTTGGGATGTTCCTCTAAAATCTCGGCCATCCTCAATGCTGTAGTGTTTTGTTGCTGTACACGAAGATGCAACGTCTTCATACCTCTGATGATCAGATATGCCGCATTCTGATAAAATGAATTTAAACTTGCTTAACACGATACAAACACAAGATGCAAAAGCTGAAAAGTGCTACAAATTACAAAGTCTGCAACAAAATTATGCTTGTTGCTACAAGTTTAACAAAATAAGTAGAACAGAAAAGGATTTCGAGTTGTATAAGGCAATAAGACAACGTTATTATACCAAGACAATCTTTGATCAAGATAACTAACCGGGTTGAGAGCACCACCCAGAATATTATGCAAGTTGCGAACAACCGAAATCAACTTCTCAGGACCACTGATGCAACCTGCTAGAACCTGCAGGGAAAATATGATGGTGTAATACTAAGAATAACACTAAAAATCACGTGGTTATCAGTGTGGTTAAACCTAAATACATTAATCAGAGCCAACATACATCATTATGACCCCCAATATATTTGGTTGCTGAGTGGAGAACAATATCGGCACCAAGAGTTAGAGCCTTCTGGTTGAGAGGCGTTGCAAATGTCCCATCTATGCACACTAAGGCTCTTTTGTCATGGCAAAGCTTTGAAACCAGCTCAATGTCAACACATCTCAAGAATGGATTGGTTGGAGACTCCGTAAAGAAAAGAGTAACCTGCACAAAAGAGTATAGCTTTCAATCAACATTACCTGTATTGCTAATTATTAAAAGTAGAAAGCAATTTAATGAAACAGATTGATGAATCCCTGAAAGAAAATGTAAGAATACAATGTTCTTCAATACTGACTTCGTTCTTCTCTAACGCAGACCCCAGAGCTCCAATATCTGCAGGGTCAATGACTGTGGCCTGCATTTGGGGTATCATAAGAAGATAAAGTCAAAATCTATAGTGCAGAGTGCACCTATTGAATCTAGACTTCAGTATACATCACACATTGTCTGTCTCCCTTCCTTTACCTTTTCACGTCCCCTCTATTGTTTTTATTTATCAATTATCTGGGCAAATGTTTGCAATAATTACCTGCATTTGTTCTTAAAGCATATTTAAATACAATCAACCCATTCTCGTCATCCCCTCCCCCAGTATTTACAAAGTGACGGCACCTTTCTCCTAAGTTCTTTCCTTAAAACAAGGTATAAAGTATGGATGCTTTCTCTGCTGGGGAATCAAGTGCTCAAATTAATGGGTACAAAAAGATTATACTGTGATTCCCATTTTGGGCAGAACAGTCTCAATGAATATGCGAGTCTTTCTATAGCAGTCCGTGGTAGTCACTATATGCCCACCAGCAGGAACCAATGCCATCAACATGACGGTGCTAACACACATTCCAGAAGCCATCAATATTGTTGATTCCGCCCCCTCCAGTGCACTGTTGCAGTTATAGAGAAAAAAAGTTACAATCTCAAATGATCAATTCACATTCTTGCCAAATGAAAGTTAAGAAATGAAACTGAAAAAGAGAAATGACCTTATCTTCTCCTCTGCAACCACAGTGGTATAATTCCCATAGCGACCATATTCAAAACTTGCCCGTCTTTTTTCCTGCCAAAGGGATACAGAAGATCTGTAATTTCATCACAGCCACCTCATTTTATTAAAAAATAGATAAGATCTCATTTTATTAAAAAATAGATAAGATCTACCAAAGGGAATGAATGTATCCTCAATCCATATAAGGTTCAAGTAATGATTGCCGTCTAATGAGTCTGTAATTTCTCTCACACTTTCTCAACCAATGAGCTTGATATACTAAAACATAGTACCTGTTCAAAACAAGTTTTAAATAATATACATGTGTCTCCCTCTAACAGCTTGAGCTTTTCAAAACAAATGGTTAAACATGAAATTTGAACAAACAAAGATACCCATTTAATGAAAATGTACACATGTCAAGGCTTTGATGAAGAAAAATTAACCCTGCCTACATGTGAGAGGGCATGTAGAAAACATGACTCAAATAATATGCATGTAACCCTCTCCAACAGTTTAAGCTTTTGGATAACTTATTTAACATGGTATATTCAACATCAATTATATATGAAAATAATAATGGCTTGGAGTGGTCCTTTTAAGTGTTTGACCTACCAGATGAAAGCTCAACTCTTTAGTATTGGAATCCAAAATGCTCAAACAAGCAATTCAATCTGTCCAAAACTTGAACGAGCAATTGTATTTCAAGATTGCTGTTCTCAAACTGGTACCATCTTACGAAGAATGTTAAGTACAAAATCTCATATTGCTATATATGAAAATAATAAACTATACTTAGAGCCTCTTTGAGCCCCATTTTTAGTGTAGAATGCATTTTGGAATAGTAGATAGATGAAAAATGTGTGGTTGAAAAGAAGAGAGAGAAATATGTATTTTGAAAATAATGGGAATCAATCAAGGGCTCAAGGGCTTGTGGTACTCCTTTTAACAAGGTTAACCTTTTGAAATGAAATCTCAAGTCTTAATATAGTATCACATATTAAATTGCTTAAACGAGCAATTCATTCTGTCCGAAGCTCAAACGATTCCGAGATTGGTGTTCTCAAGCCGGCTACCATCTTGAGAGGAAGGGTTAGGGCTATTACTCCCTACCATGGGACCCCAAGTCTGAATAGGAAAATGATCTAGAAGCAAGACTTCAAATGTATCAGTTATGAGTACCTTGAAATCAATGAGCTCAGAAGTTTTCTTGAAGAAATAAGCAGAAGTGTTAACTACTGGAGTAGTTATTGCATCAGTAACAATGCCACGACCTAATCTTTCACCTGCCAGGATTTATAAAAAGGACATCAAGATAGAGGAATGTAAATGTTTGTGCAAGAAGGTAACAGATTTTTTTATCTGTTTAGCGCCCTGTATTATAGTTGCAGCTGGAAAGAGAAAGGAAGGGGGGAACCCAGATGGGAAGGAAAATATCAGAAAACACATTTGGGGTCATGCGTTTTTTATCCTGTGAGCACATGCAATGTGCTTATTAATTTCGAGCTGCGAAAAAAATCACTAATGTCACACATGTAAGAATTTATATTTCCAGCTTGGAAACAGATAATAAACATCACAGTTATTCACATCATAACTTGACATCCTAAATGAATACCAAGCCTCGTTCCCCAAATACATATTCTAATCGTTTCCTTAACATTATTTCATAATTCAGAACATAATGAAACTTACCCCCTCTAAAACTGACGCTGTTATTGAATGTGAAAACGAACAAATATATAATGCGGGATCACAGAAATGCATGGAGAACAAAATCTAATAAATAAATTGCTACCAAAGATTTTATAGATAATGAATGATGTACCCGCATGAATTGCGATGCTGCCATCTGAATTCAAAAAGGAAGCATATTTGAAATGAGGTAAACCCTCAAACTCGACATTTTCGCCATTAAAACAGGTATTATTCTCCACCACGGCGGCCACCTCTTCAACGACAACTGGCGCGATTGCAGCAGCAGCGTCAAAGGCCTTAGCTGCCGGCGTGGACTGGTTAGTCCACGAAGCCGCCACCACCTGGGCCACGCCGATGTTGCTGCAGTTCCTCCGAGCCTTGGTGCTCAATTGCCGCACAAAATTCGGAGGAAATTTGAAAATCAGAGAAGAAATGGCATGCGCAGGTAGTGGATGCGGAGAGAAAGAGTTGCTAGAGAACTTTCCGCCTGAAGAGGGTATGTCCGGCAGGAAGAGGTCGGGATCGGAGCGGCAATTAAATGACGGAAACGCCCACGCGCAGCGGGACATGGCCATTAGGGTTTGAGTTGTTGAACTGAAATGTTAGAGCTGTTCAGAAATGGGAGAAAAAATCTGAAATATGTATCGCGTTACAGGTGGCGTGGGTTTAATGGTTGAATTAAAGTCTGATGGAGTTGAGAAATAAAAATTTGAGATAACTTTCAAATCAAATCATTTAGTCCCGTTTGGTGCACATTATTTTCAAAAGAATGCATTTTTTGATTGATGTGATGGGAAATATGTAGTTGAAAAAGAAGAAAATGTTATTGATGTGATGGAAAATATTATTTTATTGAAAAATGTGTGGATGAAAATGAGTAGAATAATGATAAAAAAAAATGTGACCCAATCAGGGGCGCTTAATCAGGTATTTCGTTTAACTAGCATATTCAAAATAGTTTTGGTCAAAATGTGATCACATTACAAATCACATAAATACATGTAATTGTGTCAATTGGGCAACTAGAAGTTTAAAAAAGTTTATATATACATATGGCTTATTAGCACAAAATGTTCCTACATTTGACAGTTAGTATGCAAAACGTCCCAACATTTCATTTTTTTGCATTTTCGCACCTATTTTAACGTTTCAGTATGGAAAACATCATTTTCACTATTTTTCGGTGTAAAATGACATACCTCTACAATGCAGGGGCTGATAGTTGCGGCTAGCATTAACGGTTTGAATGGTGGAGTCTTGTGGTTTAGGTGGTGGAGAGAGGATAAGGCTGAGGGAGGAGAAGACTGATGGTTTGAATGTTTTAATAAGATTTTTGAACTCATTTGCACTTTTTAAAAAGTTTGTGAGCATAATTGTAATTTTTTTT
>CAIGRF010270130.1:0-20499 GCA_903798235.1 Fraxinus ornus
TATGAATTTCATGAAATATGTTATAAAAAATTATTGTTAACTTTGATTTAGATTTCAATCGAATACCAAACATGACTATAAAAAAATCTCCAAAGTTGGGAGGCACGTGCCCCCAGGACCCCCTGGGTCCGCCAGTGCTTGTATACCCAAACGTGTACATCTTTATTGACACTTCCTATATATCAACAATTTAGTCATTGATTGAAAAATGTATTTTTAAAACGAATGTACCAAAATCTGTCAATTCACAAGGATATAAACCAAAGTGTAAACAATTGATTTGTGTACATGTAGCATGATCCTTACAATAGTTATTAAGCATAAGTCTTCGGTAACCCCATGCGTCATGCTACAATTATGAGGATGAAACACGACCAAAAGACTAAAGAGCGAGGAAAATTGCAAATTAGCTTTCAACCTAGTCATGTACTAACAAATAGGTCCCTATTCTACTTTTTAAATCATTTTAGACCCCTCCTTTTAATTTTACATAGCACCATGGTTTCTAGTTAACAAAAACTATCCAATTGACCGTGAAACATCCAAACAAGTCTCACATTTCACATTTCAACGACACCCTCGCAAATGATTCAACCACCCATCCCTTGCAATCATCGCTGCTAAATCAATTAAGTATTTTTTTGACTTACATCATTCATATAAAATTGCCCTTTTTTAAAAAAAAAATAAAAAATCCCACTTACTTTTCTAGCATTCTATACATGGCATGCTTGAGAAATACATTATAAATATTCAGCTTTTACGGCGTACAAGTTTCCCAAAGCCATTAGGCCGTGTGAGGTCAGCTGAAAGCCTTCCCTTATGTTCCATGTAAGATAATAAAGAAAAATGTCAAGCAGATTGATAGTACACATGTTTTGTTAGCTCCTTTCAACTCATTTCGTTTTGGAGCCACGTATTACTCTGTTCACTTAAAAAAATACGGTTGCTTTCTGGGAATTGAGATTTTATGCATTATGTGTAGATCTTGTCTTCTGATTTCATACAGTCAATACATAGGTTATTCTACTTATCAAAGTAGACTCTAATTTTGGGATATCCCAGATGGATGAAGTATCACGAATATCAAGTTTAAAGTTGAATATAGGAAAGAACGATAATAATATTTTTGAATTGAATTGATCCATGGAGAATGTACATATGCTTCTTGTAAGTGTAATGTTCATCTTTCGTTTGTTTTTCCTTCGTATCTATAATTAAGGTTCTTATTATGCCCACCTAATATTAATGCCAGTTTGCATGTCTGGGCTTTTGATGCGACTTCCTAGTAATTGCCATCTAAAATCAGGCCAGGTTATAAACGGGTGGGTTAGGGTGGTCCTACCCATCTTGACACGGAATGACACCCTGCTCATAAGAATCATGCTACATGTAAAATTTAGTTTGACAATATTGGTTGACTACATCACATTAATCTATTTCAAAAACTATTTTTTAAATTAATGACCCGAATTTCGAGAACACCAATATTGTAAATCATTATTATTAAGTATGATTTTACAAATAACATAATTGTTCCCATAATGGCTAATTCAAAGGCGTGAGAAGAATGGCAGCCGCCACAAAGTGTAAGGACGTTGTGGTAACTACGACAATCGTCATACGTGTCATACACACGGCATGTGGTTATTTGATGCATTACCACATATATGTAACGTAGGACGATAGTCATAGTAAACGACTGCGAAAAGCATTATTCAATTTAAAATGGCATTAGGGTTTTCCTCGTGCTCCACTATATATATAATATATTACGCGTGCATCTTTAATCTCAAAGTATATGTCGTCCTTGTTGGGGCTAAATTAGGGTTCTTGCACACACACAGCAGAGCACACGAGCACGCATTTAAATAAACATTAGTATATTCTGATGAAATTTAATGAAATAGAGGCCAATGATGCATAAAAATTGTCCGTACCATCTGAGGTTCTTTCTCAAGTTGATGTGAATTCGCCTATATTTTACGAGGTTTCTCCCTTCAAATTATTTTATTTGCAGTTATGATGAAAATTATACCACCAAACTATGAAAGCTCTCGAGCTTGTTGATGCTTGGTTTCATTCGGTGACGGAATTTAATAAAATGGAAATTTAAAATTAAATTGAAGTACAATGACTCAATTGAGATAGTGTGTCCTTTGAGAAGCTATTTGTACAATCATCATGTTTAATAATTATGGTTGACAATCGTAGTGTTGTCAAAATTCAGACCATTGATTTTAAAAATAATATTTGAAATGAAAGTGATAGTGTGAACCATTAACCAAAATTGTCAAATAAAATTGTACAAGTAGCATAATTGTTAAATTAAAGAAAAAAATTGTAAGTAGGTAGCCCCATGTGATTAGGTGGGGGTTGTATGTAAATCCAAATTTTGTTCTTACTTTTGAGTTTTGAACCATGCATTCTCCTTAAAAATCAATATTCAAAATATTGTTTTCTTCAAATAAGAGTTGCAAACAGGGCCCAAGTAGATTGTTGTTGGATAAGAAGTATTTTGATGCAAGAATGTTGGGGAGCATTTATAAACGATTTAAATAATAAATAATTAAAAATTGGTAATGTATAAACGAATACTATGTATGGATAAAAAATAACTAGAGTATTTAAACCTTAGCCATACGTAGGCACGTGCATTTTGTCCCTTTCCAAATTTATATGAAAACAAAAACGTAGTATGAAACTCTCACATTCTGTGTTGGATTTATTGTCACTTAGACCGATGCTATAAAGCATTATTCTATCATTATTCATATAGAAGAGCTTATTTGGTGTACATTTTGAAAGTAAGAATGCATTTTTACGGTTGATATGATGAGAAATATGTGATTGAAAATGAAGAAAAAATTATTGATGTGATGAAAAATATTATTTTATTGAAAAATGTGTGGTTGAAAATGAGTAGAAGAATGAGAATTGAAAAAATAATGTGGCTCAAACATGGGCGAAGTTGAGTGGCCAACTGTGTTAAGAAAATGAATATGAAATAAAACATGATATGCCGATATATAAAAAATGCATTCCATTTAGTGTTTGTTAATTTGTTTGGTGCGCTTTAAAGTTCACTTTTTTCTAAAAAAAAGTAGATTTTGTTATTAAAAATCAACTTTAAGCTATTTGTTTCATGATACAGAGAGTGCAGGGATGATTCTGTAGTTCCACAAAGCTGCTGGAACTACTCTACCTAGGAGAAAGATATATGAAGCTTCGATTTGCACCACACTTTCTGGGCATTCTTCATCTATGTTATGGCTATTTTCTCCATAGAAGTTTTCATCAAATGTATTCTACAACTCAGATGCCAGTCTTAAAGCGACTTATTAACACTTCTACTTCACGCAAGCTTTTTATGCTCTAACTACTGCTCCATTATAATCTGCTGTTGCTAGAGATTCTACGTTAATACATCAACAGTTCCAACTCTAGTTAGGGGAGTGAATCAATTTTCAAGTGGTACAGCAGAAATAAATAGGAAATGAATCAAGAAATTTGAAGCTTAACTCCCTTCCATTCTTCCCTTTCCATTTTTTGAAAGGGATATAATGGATGAATCGTTATTCCTGTTACCAGTCTAAGACTCGATGTGACAAAGTGAACTCACACATGTAAACTTTGCATGGCCAACTAAAAATGAAGTTAATAGTTCAAATATATGTCAAAGCCCAGGTTCTCTTACAAAACATGATAAAAACATCACATCGTGCCAAATTTTTTAAAAGGGATGTCCCTTCAGAAAACGAGCACAAAGTTGGAAACACAAAGAATGCAGATTACAGTTCCATATTGCCTTTAAAAGTTGGAAAACATAGTATACGAATTCCTTTTCTTCCCTCGGACAAATGTTATGGAAGACAAAAGTTGGACATGACCCTTCAACGTAGGGGATCTTTGATCCGTTATAAAAAAGAAGGGATTTTTTTGTTCTGTCCAAAAAAAGATGTTTTGTAAAATGAAAAGACACCTTATAAGCTAGAATGTCGCAAAATGAAAAGATCATTTAATAGAATCACCATGAATGAACTTCCTTAAATCAATAACAGATTACTCTCTTTTACACAGACACCTTATTGGCTAACATGCGCCCCTGTATTTTCTTTCACAGTGATACAAATATATGATGAACTCTTTAAGAACTTTACATCTACTATATACACCTGTTTTTTCCATCCAAACTTTATTAATACTTCAAAAGTTATCAATAAACACGTAACTAGTATTTATAATATACCTTCTATTGTATATAAAGAAAAAACATCTAGTAGCTAACCTTTGTCACTATGAACAAGTAGCTAAGCAATCTTGAGCAATCATCGATCCTTGGCTATCCAACGCCTCCTTCACAGCCCTATAAAGTTCCACCCAAGACGATGAATGCACGTCCATAGGACCCCACAAAAATGTCGGATTTGGACTAGCTGGACAAGCAGAAACCATATCCAAAACTGAAGCTGCAGGTTTCAATGGCTGTGGGAAATTAAATGCCAGATTATCAACCTTGTGCTCGTAAATTTTCCCATTTCTATCCAATTTATATCGTGATGTGCCCTGAAATTGTCCCTTTGCTTCCCAAGGAACCCGAGGGACACCCTTTAAGTTCCATCGGATGAGTATCATATTCTCAGACGGCTGCCAAATCCTAAGCACGTCTAATGAAATTTCTCTGAATAAAATTCTACCATGAAATCTCAATGCCCAGAATATCAATTGGTAATTTTCAATTCCAGTAAACGTATTCAAAGGGTCCACAAACGTTATATCATCCCTGCCAATTGATTAAATAAACAAATAACCAATCCACCCTTTATTCTCAATCTCAAAAACTCAAATTTCTAACAATCTAAAAAAATAAAACTACAAAAAATCAAATACCCATAAGCATATATATGAACAAAATAACCAAAAGGGTACCTGTAAATGCCATAATTAAGGTCTTTGGTGAAGATTAAAGGAAGGTCTTCACGAAGTGTCCGTACAGCTAAACCTAGGTTAACATAAAATTCATCCTTCTGGTTCTGGTTCTGGTTCTGGTTCTTATCCTGCGCACCTGGGGTCCGGTTCACCTGCGCTAGACCCCGAGGTGGAGGCGGCTCAAGCTTGGTCTGAGTATTAACAGAAGAATTCAACACTGGGGATGGGGAACAAAGAGGAGAAGAAGAACATTGTTGGTGAAAAACAATAGCCGGGGATTTTTCTTTAGATTGAAGCAGAGTCGGAGAAAGATTTGGCAGAATATAGGCCATAGTTTTTTTCTTCTTGTTGTTCAATGTTTGGCTATAAAAGAGTGATTGTTTTGATTTTGTGTTGTTGAAGTAAAAAGTGGGTTCTTTTGAGTGGTATTGGACATGCCCAAGATACCAATCTTTTTCTCGTCCGAAACTTTACAATATGTTTTCTTGCATTTTTTATTATTATTATTATTGTTTTACCTACGAACCTGCAGCCGCTACACGTGAGTACACATTGGATAAATCTCGCTCTATGTGCAGTAACATACAAATCACATGAGAGATAAATCGCACTAGGCAAATCCGGTACGACGTGGAAGTGTTGACAGAAAGTTCGAATATGCAATATGAATACCATTTAGTCGACCTATTCATGCTTAGAAGAGTACTCAATTGACAGAGTCGCCATTGCTCAACGAACTTGCGAATTTGAAATCACTACTTACGTGTAATATAAAATATTTACTTAACAGACCTTGAAACAAGGCAAAAATATTTACTTGAACCAGTAAATTAGCCCAACAGACTTCGCACTTCCGATTTGTAGGGGAAAAAGGGTAAATTCGTTCCTTCACAAATTTCTAGCGGGTTAATTTTACATGGTCACATAATTTTATACCTCCTTTTGGATATGAATTTATGAACAATTATAAATTCAATTAAAGTCAAAGATGATTTATACATTCAATCAAACATTGATTTCAACCGTACATTCATAATTACTTTTCATTATTATCGATACATTTTATGAGACTCACTACTATTTCTCTTTATAAATCATTTATAAATTTGCCAAACGGGTATGCACATTGGTCACTAATTTTTATTATGCTTCAAATAATAAATAAATTTACAAGATACTTCATTGAGATTGCTGGTTCAATTTGACATACTTCAGCTAAATCCTACGACGACACACAATGACACAAACAAGTAAAAGAGTTATAAAATAGACATCAAACTGAGTCGATAGTTTGAATGAAATATTTTGTAAAGTTCAGTTGCCGATACCAAGCATAAATTTCAGTGGGTAATTAGTGAAATTAACCCCAATTTCTAGAGCACTCTCTATTCGATACCCAGGCTGCTACGGTGCGTGTTCTCCCAAACTACAATTCAATGAAAGTCAAACGAAGGCGCACAAGTCCCTGCATTGAATCTTACTCCCCTGAAAAATCCATATCCATACGATAAAGAATGGATAACAAAAAATCACATATAGTTGATTGAACACAAGAATACCAATTTTGGGATTGAAATTGAAAAACTAAATTTACTTTATTCAATAACCAAATGGCAACTGAGTTTTTAAAAAAACTAGGCTATGTTTGACTCACATATTTATAAACACTCAAATCACCTTTATCCACACATTTTAGGGGTGACAATGGGCAGAATTAGTTCAACTCTTAGACACCTAAGGTGTGAAGTGCATGTTGAAGATTGTAGTTAAATAAATTATAAATTGTTCTCCCTCTAATAGCAAGTTTTAAAATCAGGTGATTCAACATTAACTCACATAACCAACAGAAATACAATATTGATATTTGCAAGAGTACAAATAAACTACAAGATCAAGGCACGTCTAGATCATAATTTAATAGAAAAGAATTCAATAATGACCGATACACTAGCAGATTCATTAATACGAAATACGAAATCAATTCTAAAAACACTCCAGAATATGTCCAGAGCCAGATAATATTAGGTGGTGCCCATACACCATGCACTCTCAAGAATTATAAATTTTAGGAAGAAAGTTCTGTAGTGCTCCAGGCTTCCAGTTCTGCACCAAAGAAAATAACAGAAATACAGATGTCTTAAAACTTAGTAGGCCATTGTATGATTTTCAGACTGAAAGTACATGATTTCCGGACTATATTGAGTTTGCATTCTCACTGAGAAATGGATGTTATTAATCGAACAAAAATTTATCACCAGTAAGATTATCAAAGATGCATCTATACTTGCACACAGTCAAGGGCTTGAGCTATCTTCCAAGGAAAAAATGACCATAAACTCACAGAAGAATGCATTTCCCATATTGACTATCTTCGTATTGGAATGATGCACTTCAGGAACATTAATGTCGAAGTAATGTGCTTGTTTAATCTTATACACATTTCATCCTTAAAAAATGCACACACATCAATGGTAGATAAAGATGTCTGGTTTAGGTTTTAGAATCTTACCTATGAGAAGCTCCCAAATTCTCAGGAACTGAACGGAGTGAGATCAATTTGAAAGGGTTGCTTCCCCTTGCTGACCCTCTATAAATACAAATGCGTAAATATATGGAGAAAACAATTTTGACAGCATCAAATAGCACAATATGACTAAAAAAACATTTCCTGCTCATGGACTTGCTTAATTGATGAATGTGCCAGGGGAGTGATTTGAATATGTGGCACCTTTTATGAAACCACTTTGGCTGATAGGGAATTCAAATTTCATGTACAATGGAAATTTGACCTACTATTAACAGAGAAAAAACCTACATTACTGGCCAAAGTTCAAATTGGGATTTGGAAGCTATGAGAAAGAAGCATTTCTAATAATCATCTAAGCCTCACATCTGAGAGTGACAAATATCCAAGTAACTATAGAAAGGGCCTTACCCAAGTTAAGTTCTCACCAAGCAAGAGTGCTGGGGGTGAAGACTACACAGACCTAAAAATTTCTAATTTTACCCACAGATCATCTGGTTCTTTTGTAAGAAACTTTGTATCTATATACCAATCTGAGGTTGGTATTGACTATATCTTTGTATCTTGTAGATGTCCCTTGCTGCAGTAAGGAAACTACTACTTTTATCAGTACACACATTTAACAGTTTTCCAAGCTATCATCCACAACTAATTTACCACTTTCAAGTGGCTGGATAGAGATGAGCCACATGAACTAAGTGCTAGTGTGGGAGAGATATTTTGAGAAGTAATTTTTTTGGAGAATGTGTGGTTAGAAAGTTGGAAAAAGTTATGGGGAAATGTGAAAAATGATATATATATATTGGAGAATGAGTGGTTGAAAATGATTGTGGGGAAAAGTGGTTTTCGAAAAATCACTCCCAGTGGAGCCAGAACTGCTATTGCTCAACATGAATTGATTGTATTACACTGGTACCTACTCAACCAAACCAAAAGGCTATTTTCAATTGTAGCAAGATTCAAAGCATGAATTGATGTCATTTACGATGTAAGATATGCGGGGAGTACCACTTATTATTCCTCACAGCGCTTATTTTCTTCACATACCAAATCAGTTCGATTGTCTTTTAACTCATTATGTCACAGTATTCAGGACTCTGAACGCACATGAGAAAAATCAAATCTAATGTAGAGCTCTCTTGTTGTGAACTCCATACCATCATTTTAAACATGCCGTTGGTGTTAACTGCATATTATCAGAAACAGGTGAAGAGAAACTTACAGCAATTGCCATGAGCTCTTCCAGCAGTTCCTCCAAATGACGAAGAGGCTGTACAAAACAAATAAACAGTAAAAGCCAACAGACCACACTTAATACCCTACCAGAGATACAAAAACTGGTATAAGTTTATGAGTCATGTCAAACTTACCCACTGAGTTGGACCATCAACTGGAGCTTTTAAAGGGTCATTGTGCACCTAAGCAGCCAAATAATCAAAGTAGGAAACTTAGGAAACAATTTATTTAATTACTATTAAGTATTAACAGATTTTTACATAAAAAGAAGTAATTAATGGAGAGAAGAAATTGCAAAAAATTGAGCACAAAGTGTCCACAAGTACAGAAAGTAATAGTACTGGGCTCTATAAAAATTGAGTCATCAAGATTTTGAAGCAGGCATTGGAAAACAGACTGCATATATGAGATGAAAATATATCCTGTTAACCAGAGAATGTCAATTATATACCTCCATAAAAATTCCATCCACCCCAACAGCAACTGCTGTCCTGGCAATGCAAGGTATTAATTCGCGAAGACCTCCACTGGCTACACCACCACCTTCCAGCTGATTTGAGATAAAATAGTAGTCCATTGACATGGAAATAAAACTCATTATTTGAGAATACACACTGTGACAGAAGAAGAAAAATGCTCTCTTCTCTCTGAACAAGAGCCCATGACACTTGGTCTCTACTGTTTACAGGCCGAAATTTAATCCATGGTCTTTTCTATTTTGAATAGTCATTCCAGTAGAAAATCAAATATTTTCAAACTAATCCTTGGACGCATATCGAGAATCCCTTGGTGATTTGGAAGGAGCATTATTTTTTGGTGAAGGAAAAGGGTTCAACGATCAAATAGTTAAAATTGGAACAAGGAGTAAGCCACTACAAGTACGCTATTTGAGGTGGAAAATCATTCATTCTTCGAGAATCAACAAAGTTCATTAAATTTTCTGAAAATGTCTCTCGCCAGCCTCTACTATGCTTAACATTGTATGGCTATTTGAACTACAGCCCATCTGATGCTCTGATTTTAAGAAATGAGCTATAGGATAATACATACCTTTTTCCCAGCAGGTTGTTGTAATGAATGTGTTATATCGGCCACCTGAAACATAGTTATTCAATCAATGAAACTACCTTTCAGAAATCTTATGATACTGGAAGAAGAATTGTGACTAGGGATGTTTAAGAGAATAGATTGTCTGTTTGTCTAAATAATGGTACACAACACTGATGAACAACAGAGCATGGACCAACAATCTTACAACAGGACAATCAGCCTCCCTCATCCACTCGAAGTTGCGGGGATCAACGATCAAATCATCTGTATGGCATACCAACAGTGTCACTTTCTAACAATGAAAGCTGTAGCATTAAGAATGAATAGGTAACTTCGTGAACATCTTAGCCCTTGTTTGGTGCACATTTTGTAGCCAAGAATGCATTATTTTTGTTGATGTGATGGGGAATATGTGGTTGAAAAAGAAGGAAAGTTATTGATGTGATGGAAAATATTATTTTATTGAAGAATGTGGGATTGAAAATGAGTAGAAGAATGAGAATGAAAAAAAAATAATGTGAAGAGCTTGTTTGGTTTAGATTTTTTTGAGGAAAAATTGATTTTGAATAGTGATATGATAGGAAATGTGTGGTTGAAAAAGAAGAAAAAATTATTGATGTGATGTAAAATATTATTTTATTGAAGAATGTGGGATTGAAAATGAGTAGAAGAATGAGAATGAAAAAAAAATAATGTGGCCCAAACAAGGGCTTAATTGCAGTTATGTAGCTTCCACTTTTATTGTTGTTCCAAACTATTATCTTGGACCCTGTAAAGCCATGTCAAATTACCAAAGCGAGAAATTTGATCTCAGTGGTAATGGACATTTTAGGCATAGACTATATAAATAAGCTTTAAAGGTTCATTCCCAACATGTGTAACCAACTGTTTTTTGAAACCACGCTAAAAATTAAAGTGCGGTTATTTTGAAGGTCCTGCAAAAAGTTGGTTTAAATATTTCTTGAAGATTGACTTGAGCTTCAAAACAATCAATTTCTCATTTACTAATAGTGAATTACGATCTAGAATATACATGAAACTTTGTTGGATACAATTAAGATGGAAGCTAGGAGAACTTACTATAGCCAAACATTGTTCCTCTCTCACAAACCATAACATTTTGATTTCCAGCCAACCTAATCTTTTCAGCAGAGTTTACCATAACCTGCAAAATCAAATCGACTATCATTTTGGAAAATGATACTGAAGATGATACAAAGTGGCAATTATTATGGGCTGGAGAAGGACATAATTAGCACATGGAATGGGGAAAAATGAAAAAAGAGCAAATGCCTACGGAAGGAGCACAAAATTGGCCTTTCTTGATATTAATAATTTTCCCAGTCTTGGCAGCTGAAACAAGTAGATCTGTCTGTCATTCAAAAAGACAACAAAATGAATATACATAAGCTTCCCCCACAAAAATCTTAAAAGAATGGACTTGATATTTAAAGAGTACATTCTAGTAAGGGTAGCTTAGTTATAGCTATCAACCTAACCTGCCGGCACAAGAAAGCAGGAATCTGAATTATGTCTGCAATCCTGCCAACTGCTTCGCACTGCGAAAAATCAAGCATTAGAGAGGCAACATAGTTTGTGCTCAGTTGAAACTAGGTGATCCACGCTCATTTTCAACACACATTCTCCAAGCAAAAATCATTTTTCACGTTTTCTCATAAATTTTCCTGACTTTATAACCATGCATTCTCCAAAAAAATAACTTTTCAAAAAAACACTTTTTAAAAAAATCTCTCCCACACTTTGTACATGCATAACTTTCAATGTCATCAATATTGAATGATCTAATTACTAGATCAAAAGGAAAATAAAAAAATGAAAACACATACATACTATAAATGTATAATTGTTCCAGACCAACACGTTTCTGAGTTACATGCAATTCTGGTGTAGGCCACGTGTTTTTCCCCATTCTCTTTAGTATTACCTACTCAAAAATGGAGCAGTGCTTTTTTTCCAAGATGACCATCAAGAAGCCAAATAGTATGTTAGTCATGTACGGCATATAAGGTTTAAGGTTTTGACCTGCTAGCTTCAAGACTAGGACAGTGTCACTGAGAACCTATGGCTTTCTTAGAAGCCAAGATACATCACAAAAGCTCAAATGTAAATTAGAAGAGTGCACCATCATACAAGAGAACACTGGATGACTAATATTCACATTATCGGGACCATAAAATGCTTTTGGAAGACAAAATTACTAGTCTTAGAACACTTCAACTAGGGTGGCTTGTCGCATATCGACACTCGTTGGACTCTTGCCACAATTTTATTTCTTTGACAGTAATAACATATAATTTTAACTCAAAAGTACTCTTATTTTTAAAAAAGTTCAACGAGAAAAATTAATAATAATTATAAAACTAAAGTTATATTATATTAATGAAGAATTTTAAAAAACTTAATCAACGTGTCAGCTACATGTGGTGTTTGTACTTTTGGAAAAATCGTGTGTCTGCGTATTTGACACAACATATGTCCATGTAGGTGCGTCATAGATATAACCAACAGAACTCCAGATTTATAGAATGGTCACTGTTTGCACAACAACTGAAAGCATGATCCTATAGTTAATAATTTAAATGGCGAGAAAACAATTATATAGTTTCGCTATCATTGCAGACTTATGTGGTAATCAATTATATATTTAAACAGAACTTGCACATAACTGGAAGAGATGAGCAGCCTTTAAAATAGGGTAGAGCAATTACCTGGATTGTCTCGTGCACATCAGTGACTATAGGAAGATCATATGTTGTCTTCACCCTTTCAAGGATCTAAGAGAAAAAAGAGAAACACAAATAAGTGGACATTTATCGGCATCAAACAGGCTTATCTGTTGTAAAACTTCTAATAAACTTTGTAATTGACTTATCGTTTAAAGCAATATCACATATAGCAACATAGATCTAAATAGGACCACTCATATAACTAATAATAAAGAAAACTTATCAAATTTATTTTATTTAAACACAACTACAGTTTCGACATATTAAGAATCACAGTAGTGTATGCATTTAAACCCAAAATACCAATAATACCTTTAAGCCTTCCTCCAAGCCAGGTCCTCGAAACGACTTTGAGGATGTCCTATTAGCTTTATCAAAGCTAGACTTAAAAATCAATGGCAACCCAAGCCTACAAATAGCAAAAATTTAAAACGCCATTAATCTAAACAATTTCACTTCCAACATATATTGCATCATAGTACACGAAGATTAGAGAGTAATGATAATACTTAGAAGTGATGGCCTTGATATTCTTAGCCATATGAAGAATGTGATCCTCTGATTCAATCACATTGGGGCCTGCTAACAGGAAAAATGGCTCCGCAGCCTGGTTTTCCAACATTTAAAAATTACGTTAAACTTTTCAGTAATAAGAAAAATCAAAAAATAAGAAATTTTAATTAAGGAATTAGTTCAACCTTGAGCTGGTTGAATAGCAATGTCGATGAATCCATAACTGCAGAAAAATTAAATTAAAATTGAAAAAATAATACAGCAAAATTATAAATAGAAAATCGGGAGAGCATTAGATATTTGTAAGTAAAAAATGTGAAATTTAACATACCGATTTGGATCTAAGATCTAATTGGAAGTTTTCGCAGAGAGACAACAGTGTACTGCCACATACACAGTGGAAAATAATCTCCGGGTTGATTGTGTCGGTCTGGTTTGTAATTATAACGTTGAAGGGGCCGGTCCAACCAAGAAGTAACCCTCCAAATTTATATAAATACCGCTGATTGGACTGGACGAATGCATTATTTTTGTAGATTGTCATTTGAATTAATCTTATTTGTATCTAACATTTTACGTAACCACTTGTCAATTCGGGCAAATATTATGTAAAACGTTCGGTACACGTAGCATAATCGTTATTATTTTAGGATCACTTTTTGATGATTGTAATGAAGAATTTCAATTTTCGACTGAACCGAAAATTGTTTTTCCGGAAGAATAATTTGGTGGAAATAACCTTTTGGCATGGCATTGTTTTAATATCTATTTTTTTAATCTCATGATGGTTGTAGTCCATCAGTTTAATAATTCAATGTATATTCATGACACATTAATTGTACATTCTTAACAACAATTTATTCACGTGTAAAATGACATGTGACATACACAATGCTCAAGTATCAAACTTCTCTAACAAAGTAATCCAAACTGCACAAGGAGAACACGATTTTTATCTCAATACAGTATACTGACATATACCATGCTCGAGTATCGAATTTCTCTAACAAAGTAATCAAAACTGCACAAGGAGAACACGATCTTTATCTTAATACAGTATACTGCTTTCTAGCACTGGCATATGACATTCGACAGTAGAAGAGGACATAAATTACAGTGAGCAAGAACCCTAATTCAATGCATGTGCATCTCTTTGCTCAATTTGCAAAGTTGACAATCCATACGAGTTTGGACATGCAAACTTTTTCCCCAGTGATGTTGATTAGCATTTGAGGAGGAGGAGGAGGAGGAGAAGAAAGAAAGAAGCACACATCGTGACAAAAATAGGTGGTCTTTTTCTTTATTTTTATTTTTTGGAAATAGAGGAGAAAGCCTCCCTAAGGCTGGTGCTTTCTATTTTTAAAAAAAACATATTTTACATTTTAAAAATATTTATAAACTTAGAGAGTAAATAATTTGAAGTACTCCAACAAGTTAATTATTTTTAACACCTAATTTTACTACTTTCAAAAAATATTTATTGTTTTTACTACTTTCATTTTCACTCTCATCCCTCCAAATTATTATATTATTTCTTCACTGAAAATTGATATATTTTGAATGCATTTAATTATAAAGAGTGTTTTATATCCAACATAACATTCTTAACTATGAAGAATGTTTGGCCCGTGGATTAGCAGAAAGGGCTCAGAACTCGGCTTACAACGTAACAATATATGTGCAAAGCCTTGAATCAAATATAAACAATAAAAAACATCCGAAACAATTAGTACATCATGTACTGAGGTTTATACATACAGCTATTGAAACTTAACAGGCACAAGCTTATTCCCGAATATCCACCTGAATACTCGTTCATGGGCTAGAAGCTTAGTGACCTCCCGGGTTGCGGTTCCATGACAAATAAGAGGGGTCTCCAAGTTTCCTGAAATAAAGAAAACATATCAATGACATTTTGCAAAGGAAGAATAGGTTCATGCTAGTTAAATGACACATATTGGGAATAACAGCAGAATGAGAAAGGTCCAAGTGAAGGCTCAGTCTAGAACTTTGGTTCGGGAACACAAGATACTGTTCATGCTCATTTATTAAAAAGTGAGTTACACGTTACAGTTAGTTTGGATAATCTAGCAGGTGGTGAGAACAAGTAGCAGGCAGTTAAGACCAACCATCGTTTTCACCTAACAACGGTGAAGGTTTTTTCTCAGATTCGATACTTCCACAAAAATACTATAAGCTGAGAAAACAATGTTAGGCATTAAAACGTACCTTGGCTTAACTAGATAGATAATTGTGAAAACCATGGAGAGAAAGAAGCATAATCCACCCACAGCAAGATATGCAATACCAAGAAAGTCGTTCTTTCCTCCAAGCCAGCTGGTGGTAGAAAGGACGAGTTTCTTCTTGCCATTGAAACTATAAGTGTTATAATTATTTTGCAATTCCACATTAATGACATCGCCGACCTGAAGATCCACCTCTATTTTCCCATACAGTTTTCTGAAAGTTGGAAGTGCTGCAGTTCTCATCCAAACAATAAGGTCCTCCTGCTCACTCAACTGTTAAATGATAACATATCAGTAAGGCCCTGTTTGATAGGGCAAGTTTTCCATGGAAGATGGAAAACTTTTTGTCATTTTCCACTTTTTAGAGTGTTTGATAGGAAACATTTTCCTGGTAATTGGTTTTTCATCTTTTATTGATTTGTCACATTTTCTTGCTTTTTGAGGTAAATGAATTAATTGGAGGAGGCTGAGAAATTCGCGGAAGAGAAATTGGGAAGCATTGGTGAAGGTGATGCCAATGTATGGGGAGCTTTGCTCGCAGCTTGCAGGATTCACGGGAAGGTTGATATAGGGAAAAGAGTGTGGAGAAAACTAGCTAGCGAGGGAGTGCCCGACTATGGGACTCGTGTGCTTTCGTATAATATGCACAAGGAAGCTGGCTTGGAAACTGAAGCAGAGAGTGTTTGGAGAATGATTGAGGCGAGACAAATAAAGAAAATCCCTGGCTGCAGTTAAATAGAAGTTAATGGCATAGTTGAAGAGTTGTTTGCTGGTGATCTTTTACATCCAAATGCACAAGAACTATGTAAAGTGCTAGATTCTTTATTAAGGGTGAGTGACTATCTTGTTCCATAAAATTATAGATTTCTCGATGAAATAGATTATGACCCGAAATAAACCATAAAATTTTTCAGTTTGTTATGTGTCTTTGTTCATTTTTTGTACAAACAAAATTTTCTAGTTCTAATGATTCAGAAAGACGAATGACCCTTTTCTTCTTAACAGTTTTTAATTGCTTTTAACTGCACATTCATTGAAGCCCATGCTACTGAGCACTTAAAATTTTAACCAAGCAAGCAAACCAGAATGGTTCGATAATCGATTTAATTGTTGAGATCCAATTCATTAAACTATGGAAATTATACTCCTTAATTATAAGTTTACTTGGATAATCACAAATTATAGTGATAAACAACAAAAAAACTCTTAAAGGAATAAAACGAACTCGAATCCATGTTATGCGAACTATATTAAGCGAGCATTTATAAGTGCGAGGACCTACAACAAAAAGTGGTAAAACTGTTTTCATTAAGTCATTTCACATCGACAAAAACAGTTATCAAAGCATACATTAATAGATGCGTTAAGCATGATTTCATAACCAATAAATGAAGTATACATGGGTTGGTGAATAAAAATTTAATAAGTGAGCAAATAACATAATCGTTTAAAAGTCAATCAATCAATGACTATCATATGTCACAAACTAAAAAGACACATTTATCCTCGAGGTTCGAATAGAAATTTATAAATAGAAATGTTTGGGATGAGGAAAAGTATGATGAAATATTGAGCAATAAAATAGTGAATTTACAAAGGAAAAACTCTAGCTTAGATGAGATGAATTCGTTTATCACTATTTAGAGGTCAACATAGAGTTTTACGTGTAAGCAACCCATGCAATATTAATTATTTATTTGACTTCCCTTTGAACATATAATTTAACTGATTTAGAGTAAGCCCCAGTTAGAGCCACACTCTCCGTTTTCATTATTATTCTCATATTCATTTTCAACCACACATTCTTCAATAAAATAATATTTTCTATCACATCAATAACTTTCCATTTTTTTCAAATGCATATTCACCATCACATCACAAAAAAATGCATCATCTCCTTTTTTTCAACTACATATTCACCATCACATGACAAAAAAATGCATCATCTCCTAAAAAATGTGCATCAAACACGCTCATTCCAATTTTTTGATGTGCTTATATCTTACTAGTTTCTACAAGGACCTGTTTGATGAGGCAAGTTTTCCATGGGAGGTGGAAATTTTTTTACCATTTTTTACTTTTTGGAGTGTTTGATAGGAAACATTTTCCAAGTAATTGGTTTTCCACCTTTTATTGGTTTGCCACATTTTCTTGCTTTTTGAGGTAAATCAATTCTCACCACTTTGGTGAGAATTGGTTTCCTAGGCATCTTTTATTTTTTATTTTTTATTGTTTTTTGGCAATAGAAACAAATTATATCACTTTAATGGACAATTTTCATGAAAAATAAAGCTAAATAAACACCAAAAAATTCAAAATTTCAATATTTTCCAGATGAAAAATTATATTAATCAAACACAATTAATTGACCATTCTCAGTAAAACAAGTTCTAGGCAATTCAATTCCATAGAATTCATTTTCTCTCCACCTAAATTTCATTCTTGCAATCAAACGGACCTTAACTGATGATTATCCGAGTCTGGAAAGCAAATTAATAGATATAAATAAAACGACTGAAAAATTTATGCATCAGTTAAAGCAGCAGTATTGCACTAAGAGACAAGTTAAAGCATTGATCTGGCATCATGTCACTTCGGAGTGTCTTCTGGTAGAAGTTCGAAATACCACTCAAGATGAGTGAATAAGTACAAGTAGCAAGTATACGAACTGCCAAAGCAACAAATTGAATATCCACTATTCAGTTCACTTTTCTACTTTTCAGAAGATCCCTCAAGACAGAAATCAGATACGTCCGTAAAAGTGGAAGCCTCTTAGCCCTTGTCTGTTCCCCATTTTCTAAAACTCATTTTTCCCAAACGTATTTCAACCGCGCACTCTCAATACAATAATTTTGCACGTGGACTATAACTTTTCCATACTTTTCAACCACACATTCTCCATAAAAATCACTTTTCACAAAATCTATTATCCAAGAATCTCTGTCGAATCAGGATCTTATTTTCTGTTTATTATGTTCCTTTACCTTAAATTCAAATATGGATTTTTGAAGCATGACCAAACACAACAAAGTGTGATGATATGGTAAAAAACCATTTTCATTTTTTCAAACACAGTAGCATAATAACAAAGTATTTTTCATATGGCGATGTACATTATCACGTGTTAAATAAAAATATAAGTATTCTTAACCGTTAAACTCATATATTAATAAATAACGACCATAAATATCATACACGAGCAGTGATTTTTTTTATGTGAGTAAATATGACTGGAGGCTTACTGATTTATTTGCATCAAGACGTGCTCCACCGACTAGAGTATTATTCTGAAAGTTATTTGGGTAGACATTTTTGCCGAATTTGTGATCTCTATCACTCTTCCACGAGATACCTTTCTTATTTATGGTCACTGGCTGGTTGTTGCGGGTGAAGTCGTAAGTATCATTGAACAGACTCCAGGCTATAAGACCGCAAGGCACAATTGGCATCCCATGAGCAGTGTCTTCAGGCTTACAGGCACTTGTGTCATCCTCATTTCCTGGATTTCTCAATTGCTGATCACTTCGGCTCTTCACATACCTGAGAAGGGCATAGATATCGGCCAGTGTTTGAAAATAGAAAGTAATAATGTACTAATATATTCATTAAGAATTCCTAACAAAGTCGCAAAAGATTTCAAATAGACAACTATTACAAGATACCAGAAGAGAGAATAAAATTAAATTTCCAGATGAATCATTTATCTAATAGAAGAGTTCTATATCCATAACAAAAATAAGGAATCGCTAACACTCCACAGAGGTAGAAATCCAAAATATTCCATCAAAGAAACAGTTAAATATATCATTCACCTAATTTAATGTCAGTATATAGAAACATTAAAGTACCTGCGATGATTCTGGTAGAAATTGTCAAGCTGATAATATACATAAATGGGCTGTTTCATGCGTTTGGGAACCTGATGAATAATCAATAGTTATCAAATGTTAGATTTTATAATTTTACTAAAATATAAAATACAATTGCCACGATAAAACTCATAAACCATCGAATTGAAACTCACTGTCAGACTTCTGTTGCAGGTTTTATCTTGAGGGCTTTGTATAAATCCAACTTTATCATTTCTTGAATCTAAAGGAATGCAATCAGTTTCATATCGATCAATAATTTCAACAATCTGATGAAAAGAAACCATTTTAGTGAGGGAAGAACAAAAGCCAAAAGAACAGGTTAGGAGATTCTGAGCGTACATCCTGGGAAGCGAATAGCGAGACAATTCCAATGGGAATAAAGACTATGCTAACAAGCAAGAAAGCTGAAATCACCTGCATAGAACAGAGTTTGTGAGAGGGAGTAAATCCATAGGTAAAATAAATCCCCATAATGTGGTGAATAAATAATAAGACACCACTAATATGTAGAAACAGTTTATAATATTTACCCATTTAGGTGTTAGAATAGGCTTGCATGCTGGAAGTTCTTGTTGCGTAAACCTTGAATCTGAAGAAATGATGAAAACAGAAATGATGCTTTAATCAATGAAAATACATATATTGTTGTTTCACAATACATTCTGAAGATGAAGAAAGGTATTGAATTGATATTCCCATATTTTACTCACTAATGCAACCTCCAAACGAAATTGAAAGCCCAAGCATTTGGTTTTGCAACATTCCCATATAAATAATATGTTTTAGCAAGGCAAACAATTGTTTTTTACATTTCGAAACCGCCCTTACAAAATAGGTAGCTGCATCCTATGGATGATACTTGTACTGAGTTGGTAAGCATCGAGTCCTTTCTAAAAATTTTAAGCCCCTTTAGGGGTGACATCTAGCGGAGGGGAGGATTTTTATAGTTAAAAACAAGTGTCCTCCAAAAATTCCAAAACAGTGTCAATTAAGTACAACTGGATGTCACATAGAGATGTGCTCAATCTTTGTCATAAGAATAAACCAATAGGAGAAGTGCATCATGACCTGCAGCTTATTTGTTAGGCAATCTTTATATGGTTCATATGCACTTCTACCTCAATTAACCATTTGTTCACTTCAAAGGAGTATGATTGCGGTACAAAACATCCGATGAAAAAGAAGTATTGGCCAGTGCATTCCCTGTGAATCATTAAGCACTTCCCCACCCCAGGCCTTATGGATTTAAATCCCAGCTAATTCTGAGATGTGAGCTTTGAGAACCCAACCTATTCAACTACTCAGACCCTGAATCGCTGGGACTAGGTTTGGATCATCTCTCTTTGAAAACAAGACTAAAGACGCATACGTTTGCGGTGTCA
>CAIGRF010270206.1:20278-31311 GCA_903798235.1 Fraxinus ornus
TGGCAAGGATGGATGGTATTTTACACGATTGAACTCTTTGCTCTTCTGATAATTTAATTGTTGGACTTGGTCAAGCGGTTAAACATCTACATTACAAGTACTTGTGAAATTTTTCTTTTGAAGAATTGGGGTTCTTGATTTGAAATGGAAATAATTGATTTACTGTAATATTCATAATCATATTTGTATTCATTTTCCAATTCCGTTTTCATATTTACTAATTGTATCTATTGCTGTTCTTTGTAAACGGTTTTTACTCTCACTATTAGCTTAGTTCCTTTCTTTTGGGATGAAATATACTTTTCTTTTTCTGCTTTTGTGATTCAGAATAATACTATGTTTGACATTTATAAATAATACTACGCTTCACTAATACAATACCTATGCAGTTTTCCTTGTATCGAACAATTATTAGTTATTTCTGTTCTTGTGAACTTGATAAATTTACTTTTTCCTTGAACATGACTATGATTGTTAACACAATCAATTGTTCATTTGAAGTGGTTTTGATGTGATCTGATAGAGTAAGCTGCTGATTTGTAGAATGCATACTGGCAAGAAATCTCATTAATAGAAGGCAAGTCACTGAATCAAACATTTGGATTGGTCCATAGACTCGAAGTGCAAGTCACTGTTTATTTTTGAATTTGAATATTTTTAAGGCAAGTCACTGCTTATTGCTTAAATTTAATGATCATTTTCGCTTATAATTTTTTTTAGAAACTCTTTGGTAGTTAGTCTTCATTTCATAATTTTTGTCCTTAACAAAAAACCGACCAACCCGACCCGACCCGACCGACACATAATTGGGTTGGGTTTCAACATTTACATGAGTTGGGTTGGGTTGGATTTTGAACAAACCGATAATTTTGGGTTGGGACAAAAACCGACTCAGTCCAACCCATGCCCACCCCTACTATCAATCGACTCAAAATATGCATGGGTTAGTATAAGTTTAATCGACACTCGTTGAACTTTAATATTATTACTATTTACTCACCCGTATGTAATGACTAACATGTTATACAATGTTCACTCATCTTTCCATATAATTATCTATCCACCACTCATTTAACTCACGCCTCTTCAATTGGACGGAAAACTATAAATGGGAAACAAAAATCAAACTTGGCAAATTTATTCTATTAAATCATGACAACCTGGAATGAAATCCAAGGCATTGCTTCTCTGAAACTCATGTCTTCAACCTTTTTCATGATATTGCTTCTTAAAAGAGAATATTAAGAAAAGATTTCTATCAATTTTTTCAACATAATCCCTGAAATCAGCGCCAATGCAGTATTAGGCATGGGAATTCTTCTCGTCTCGATAATGGAGGGTATAGGTGACCCAAAAAGGCCCTCATACGAAATACAATAACTTTATAGAAGATGCACCATGGGATGATTAACAAGAAAGATCACACGGAGCTAAATTTTTATTAATATGTTGGAACATGTTTTTAAAGTGATTTTTTTTTTTTTTTGGATAGGCATCTAAATGATTCTACACTGAATGCTTTGAAAAATTCAATATTTTAATTGGATTCAAAAGGCCAAACCCTAACCATACTTGTGTTGCAATATAGTGATGATTAATGATTGCAGATTTCATGTTTTCAAATATTCTTAATTTTTATAATTAGGCTAAATATGTATGTAGCAAACCTTAACCCTAGTCTTTTGCATTTTAGTGACAAACGATGAGGGTGAAGATTTGGTGCCTCTTGATTGCCAATTAAATAATTCGAAGGATGATGTGAATGGTGGTGGTTTTCGTTATCAAAGAAATGTACCGGAAAGAGTTATGGTTGGTCTAAATGCGGACCTTGAATTTCAAGCAGCTGGTGAAGATAATGGCTCAGAATTTGATGATCCATATTACGCATATTTTGAGGAGTTGTATATTGTTCATTCTTCAAGTAAGGAAAATAATTATTATTTTCCCACTTATGATCCTGAAACACGGAAGTTGGAAAAGCATTCAAAGACAGAGANTAGACATCATGGCGTTGTCACTAGGCGTAATTTGAAGTTTTAGGTAAATGATGATAAGAGAGCACATGGAGTGGGCAAAAAAAAGGATTGCAAGTGGAAGATTTGGGTTTCTTGGAAAAAAAAGAAGGGCTAAGTGCAAATTAAGATATTCATTTCACAACACACATGCAAACGAGACAGAACAAACATGTATTGTACAACTAAGTACATTGTTGAGAAATACTTATAGGCTTTTAAGGTTGCCCCTGATTGAAAGTAAGAGCTCATAGTTTAACGCAGTGAGAGATGACTTGAAATTACTAACCAATAGTGATACTCCATGACGAGCTAGAAGACACGCGAAGATAATGATCGAGGGCTCTAATGAAAACCAGTCTGGGTTGCTTTGGTCCTTTCTCATGAGATTTTGAAAAGAAATCCATGATCCACATGTATAGTTATCAATTATCACGCATGAGTCAAAGTTTCAAGGGATTTATATATGTTTAGAAGCTTTCAAGAGAGCTTTTACGAAGTTTTCAACAATGTAGTATTAGAGGACATGGAGAAATCAATTATGACTGTGTTAATTGACATGCATATCAACAACATGGCGAGGGTACAATCAAGAAAGAATAAAATGAGAAGAGCTAGATGACTTTTGTGCCCTAAGATCCAATGAAAATTAGTCAAAGCCCAAATATATGGAAATAGATAAGGAGTGTGTAGTGGACTGGTCTAGGGGCCTACAATTCTATGTAAAATGTCATGTTGGGAAATATGTGGTTGATTTGTTAAACAAGACATGTGTATGTAGGAGATGGGATTTGACAGGGATTCCATGTGGTATGGGGTATCTATTATACTGACATAATGGAAAACCCTACAAAGTACGTGTATGAGTGTTATATAGTGCAAATCCATCTACATTGCTATGGGAACTTTGTCAATCCTATTAACAGTAAGAAATTGTGGCTGGAAGTGAATACTCTCCATTTAGAACCATCGAGTTAGGTTGTGGCAAAGAAAGAAAGGAAGCAGATGAAGCGAAGAAGGCAACTAGGTTTGTGGCCAAGAAAATGCAAGAAAGAGGACTTATATGGTAAAGCACACGAGTGGTAAGAGAATTGGTACGCCTTGCACATCTAAGGACAAGGAGGAGCGGAGCATTTTAGTAGAATTTATTTTTTATTGGCAACCCATGTTTTAAATGGCTATAGTTTAGAGTCTCAAAATGTTTTTGAAAGTTAATTGTTGAAAGGAATTTTTTTAGAATGAGTTTTTAAGAATGATGGTTTTTGGATAAATGTTTTTTGAATGAATGGTTATATTCCAACAGTTTATTAGTAATAAGTGTATTTTGTACACTTATTTAGCTATTTAAGTTAGAGTGTTTATACTAATTTTGATGAGTTATGACTTAATTCTATTTGTATTGTGTTTGTAGGTGCAAATCGACGAAAATGGTTGAATCAGAGACAAAGTGCTGAAAAAGGACTCAATTACATGAATTCTAAAGTCAGGGACTGAAATGCAAATAATTAAAAGATAGTTTGGATGTAGGAATGAAGATTCACAGTTATAATAGACAATTGTACAAGAATTGAAAATAACGGGATGAAAAATGATGAAGAAATACCAAAAAGCATACATGGAAAAGTTTATGGACCAATTTGCGCAATTCTTCCCAAAAGATGAAGTGAGATCCCCTTGTAGGCTAACTAAAGCAAAAAATGCTCTACCATGCCTACGCACAGTTTATACCATGCTCATGCATGGCTTTCTGACTGGAAAAGATTTTTTTTTCATTTTTCTTGCTTTGATTCTTTATGGTAGGATATTTTGCACATTTTTAACCTACAAAGAGTCGTTCAGAACGTCTTTGAAGCAATTATCACATATTCTATCATTAAAGCAACGCTTAACACGAGTTTAGAGAGAACTAACACAAGAAATTGAAGATTTAAGACTCAAATTGAAGGAAAAGTTCAAGAAATTAATTCGTCAAGCTTCTACGACTATTATTTGAATTGGGTGATGTATTTTACTTCTTTTTTTGTATAATTTAGATATAAACATATTAAGCTAAACTTTTTTCTTGTATTGGATGAATGATGAAACCATTGGTCAAGTGTTTATTATTTATTGAATTAATAGTTTGGTGAATTTTCTTGTTTGTGATCTATTATTCATTAATATTGTGTAATTTGATTGCTTATCTACCAATTAAATAGTTTTTTGCTTATTGTAATGTTGGGAGACTCACAATAGATTTATAATATTGCATTATTAAAACACAGACAATAGGCGCTAGGAATAACATTTGTGGTGTATGTGATCTTGTTACATAATCGTGTGGTTGAATGCATGTCTTTACATATAAATTCAGACTAAGAATAGGGTTGGGACATGTTGGGTTTATCTTGGAAAAGAAGATTAAACAACACAGGATTATCGATTGTTACGAACATTTGAACACCACTAAACTACGTAATCTGAGAATTAGGAATAGATAACAATAGGTAGATTCTAAATCCAATACATTCATTTCATTACTTATAAAAAAACCATGCATTTACTCCTAAATTACTAAGGTCCAAAGCATTATGTGACAAATCTATTACAAGCAATGATTATGCGATATCACGTCATTATTATTTGATGATATCACTACAGCCTAAACAATAATATCATGGTGAGGCCGATATTTGCGACCAATCAAATTTAGGTTGGTGGCACGCATATTAGGATCATTATTGTAGCTGAGTTAATTTTGAGCGGCCAACTTGCTTGTTTCATGTCTATAAATAATGGTCTTCGTGGACCGAACTCAATGTACTCCAATTGATACAAAAATCTTTTCTTTTTACTATTTCAGCAATTTGCCTCTTACAAATCATGACATAATCGACCTAGTAATTTTTTTACCCCAACAAAAATAATTTGGGTACGCTTGATTGCGAGCATGTAATTTGCATGGAAAGAAAACAGAATCTAAATAATTCAATTACCTACAACTTATTTATATGAAAATAATTAATTAAATGTGTTTGAATGATTTAGTTTTCTACATAAAAAAAATATCATACTTGTCCATTTTTTAGTGGTAGGTAGATGAGAGAGAGAAAGAGAGAGTGAATTATCTGAAAAATAAAAATCACCCTTCCTAAATAAAATGTTTTCCTTGTTTTTGATGTCACATGACCAAAAGTTGAAAAATATTTTTCGTAAAAAAAAAAAAAACCGTCAATCGAACACCCCAAAAGTAAGAATTTGAGTGGAAAAATGACATTTTTCATGAAAAATAAAGCCAATGTAATACACCCTTATTTCATATAGAGTAAAATTAGATGAGAATGTGATCAACAATCAAAATCCACGAATTTGGTAAGTTGAGAGAAACAGTCAAAATTACACTACAACAATTTTGTGTAATTTTTAAACCATCTAGAATTGATACCTCAAAAAATAGCAAGCACTAATTTTTACAACTCCTAATAAATGATGTTATTCAAAATCGATCAAAATCAACGGAAAAAACTCCAAAGCAGGCCCTAAGCCTTAGAAATTCTAAATTTATCCTTTCAACCATAAAAATGCTTAAGCATATTCAAATTTAAAATGTTTAAAGACGTGTTTATATATATATTGACTCTTTGAAGTGTGACATAGTGGTAAGTTGATATTTCACATGTGATTAAGTGGAACATTCGTTGCTATATGATCATTAACTAATTGAATAAATGTAAGTGTACAATATTGATTGACAACGATGTGTTGTCAAAATCTCAGTATGTGATGTAGAAAATAATTTTTTAAAATGGATAGATATGATAATGTCAAATAGGATGTTGTCAACCAATGTTTTAATGTAGCATGATTCTTAGTAATTTTCATCAATTTAGAAAATGAAAGATAAAGATTGAAATTTGAAATCAAATTGAAGTATGGCAATTTAATTGAAACTAAGTGGACATATAGGGATCCAATTGAAACGTCAATTAAAGTTCCGTGACCGCAGATGAAATTTATCCTCAATCAAGTATCAAAGCAGAACCGTTATCCTCTCCCGCTTGGCTCCTTTCATCACCAGTAGATAAACCCGAATGGTTTTTGTACTTTTTATCGCCTCTATGTACTTGTATTTCTCTTCTTTTCTATATCTCACGGGCTCAGATTTCTGCATTTTGTCAATTTCATTTTCTTTTCTGGGCTAGAAATATGCACAGGCTATCTTTTGTGGATAAGAGTTTTAATAATGCATTCGTGGGCAGTGTATGATGATTAATTCTATCGTTTCTTTTGCACCTTGGGTGAATTTTCTTAAGCAAGATTGCGACTTTTTTGCTTCATGAGGCTGAAAAATGTGGAATTTCATACATGTTATTGATGAGCACTTCAATGGTCTTTTGTCAAAATTTAATCTTTTCCAAGAGGGGAAGTAGTTCACAAAATTCATTTTATTCTCATAATTCGTCGAGTTCTGCGGTTCAATTTGGTCGTGGGAGGAGAAAACCTTGTGGGCTGATTCCAAATGCCAAGAAAAGGCATTCAAAGAGGATAAGTTGGTGGCAGAGATTCTTTCTTGAGGATGATGGGAACTGGCTTGGTTTGAAGGATGAGGATATGCTTGATGGCGTTGAGTCGAAGGAGGGCTCGAGTGATGATGAATTATCTGAGAACGAAAAGTTTGAGGTGTGGAAAAGGCGAGCTGAGGCAATTATAGAGCTAAGGGAAGCACAAGAGGATGCAAAGAATGAGGAAAATAGGAGGTGGGAGGACTGGCTTGTGGATGGAATAAGTGATGATGCTAAGAATGGTGCATCATGGGTTCAAGACTCGAATGGCGCTGTTGGAGAACCTTTAGATGATGTAGGAGAAGATTTTAGTGAGCTAATTTCTGGGAGAGGATTGATTAAGTCAGCAAGGGATTTCATTCTAGGCAGAGATGATGATGACATTCTGTATGAAGATCGCGTCTTTCGTTATGCTTCATTCAATTCGGTGAGTGATTCCATGATGATTCTTCAAACTTTATCTAACTTTATGGCACTCGTTTGTTATAGTTCATTTTACTTCCAAACATAACCCTTTTGATGTTATAGTTCGACATTATCAATCTCAATTTTGGATTCATCTGCTATATTTACTTTTTACTTTTTGTGCACTGATACCATGTCTTCAATGTGGAATAGTATACTAGATGTAAAAATAGGTCATCTTACACTAAGAAATTTGAAGCATCATGAACATAAGAAGAGATAAAGCGAGCATTTTATTTTGACCTGTATATACAAGAGTAATTCTATTTTTTGAATCAAATGGTTATTGGCTCTATATTTAGTTCGGAAAGAGGTGTGTTTGGATCTAAATACTTGTTGGATTGGCACAAACGCCTTTTTTTTTTCAAGTTAAACTTTCACTAAGAAGAGTTGAACCCTGCAGGAATACACATAAGTTCTATCTCAAGGCAGCGAAAGAAATCCATCATCTCATCTATTGAAGTATGCTGTGTATACTTTGGAAAAATGAAAACATAAACGCAGGGACAAAAATTATAAACTCCTAAAGAAAATGAAAATACTCAATATATTTGGTTACTGGGTAGTCTATGAGTCGACCTTTATTGTTTATACATGAATTAGAGGAACATAGTAAACAATTAAAATGAATTTTGAGAATCTTCTAAAATCTCGCAAAAATGTGCAATTCTGAAGAAATTTAAGAAAGAAGAAGGAACACCTCTCACTCATTAGGTGGTATTCCAATTCATATACCGATCAGCAGTGTGGCTACTTTTTGCGAAGCATTATCTTCACCGTTCACTAATTTCTGTACTGCCTAATTTATTATGAACTTTCGGAGAAGTGTTAGTAATGTTCTTGGGGAGCTTTAGGCTGCGTTCTCTTTGTCGTTTTCGGGGCATTTTCTGTTTTCGATTTTCCAAAACGATGAAAACGCGTTCTCTTTCCTATTTCCGAAAACGTGTTTTCGAAAATGAATTTTTTTTTTAACTGAAAACGCCAAAACGACTTTTCATCGTTTTGGCTGTTTTCCAGCCAAATCAGGCAAAAATTGGCAAAAATTGAAAACACGGGAAATGAGTTACTGTTCCTTCTCCCCAAACCCATTCTGTATCTTCCTTAGCTAATCTCGCCGGTTTCTCTCCTCCAACGCCGGTGACCACAACTGCACCACCACAACCACAACCAAGCAAATCACAGATCGGAACCAGAAGCAAATTAAAAAGGAAAAGGGAGAAATTCGCAGCCATAGCCAAACAAATCGCACCCAACCACAGCCAAAATCGCACACAACCAACGCCGCAGCCAAAATCGCACCTAACCTCAACCAAATTCGCACCCAACCACAGTCAAAATCGCCCCCAACCACAGCCAGAATCGCACCCCAACCACAGCCAAAATCGCCTCCTACCGCAGCCAAACTCGCACCCAACCAGTGAACGCCCAAACCTTAACCACCACCGCGCCGCTCGCAGGGGTAGCGTCGAATGGAGGGAGTGTCGTCGCAGGGAGAGGACAGAGAGAGAGACACACGACTGTAATGGAAGAGAGAGAGACCAAAATGAAATGAAAATGAAGAGAGAGAGAGAACACGTTTCCTATTTTTTATTTTCGAAAACAATTTTTCAAAATGCCAAAAAGAACACATTTTCAACAATTCCAAAATAGACACTAAAAACACAAAACACAAAATGATTTCAAAACTCAAAATACAAAACCGAAACACAAAGAGAACAGCACCTTAACATTTCAATACATTTTCTTGAAGCTAATTTCAATATGTTTAATTGAACCCGCTCAGAATTGAGTCAGCTTCAACTAAGATTATTTGAAAAGACTATTATAAAATGAGAGAAACAATAAATGTCGTTAATGGGGTTGTTACAAACTACTTCACTACATAGGAAAATAGCATGAATGACACCCTATGTTTGGCTCATGTTTATTAACGCTCAAGCCATTTTTAATCCAAACATTTCAAGGGACCTATATGTACTACCCAATTATTCATCACTCATTTCTATCTATTCATAATCAAACTGTTTATAAACACTTCCCAAACATGAATGTTTGGCTACTCTCTTCTCTTTGAACAATAATCTTGGCATTAGATAGGGGTTGTAGCCTAGATGATTTTTTGAAAGGTCTCAAGTGGTCAAGATACTCTTTATCTCATTTCTCGTGGTGGGCATGATGAATAAAGATTTGTCAATTTGCTCCGTCTTGATAGTTCCATCTACTCATGTACGCTCTCTTATTAGTGGTGGACTGTTCATTGTAGCCTATAATTTATTGAAACCACACACGTTTTTGTTCTAAAGAGCACATTCTATCTTAAATTCAATATTTATTTGAAAATGTATAAAGTGCCTAGAGATCACTCTATATAAATATCAAGTTAAAACTCATTTTGTGATGCTCAGGACTCTTTAAGGAAATCTGAATAATATCCTCTATAGCTTTATGTATCCAATTATGATCCACCTTTGAGATGATTCAATCATGAATACAGCAACAATGCTCTATTGGGAAAAAATGTAAAATATACAATGAGACATTAATAGCCCTTTCTATTTCTGCAACTTTGGCCTTCAGAGCTATAGCATCCTAAATTATCATGTCATTTTTTTTTAATGATTGTTCTTTAAGCATTATGAATCATCTACTTAAATTTGTATGTTTTCACTTTCTTATGCTAAAATCCATTTTAATCCATCTTATTTCAGGCTAAATTTTTGACAATACTCGTTATTGTTCCGTGGGCTTTGGATTTCTTGGTTCACGATTATGTTCTTATGCCATTTCTAGACAGGTGATAATCGACATGCAATGCATTTTTAGTTCTTTTTGGATCAACAGTAATAAACTACTTTATTTTAATTATTTTGTATCAATGTGGGAATGATTTTATTTTGATAATTTATGCTTTACTGACGTGGGAATGATAATTAAAAATAGAAGTCATTATCATTGACCCTACACTGTATACATAAAGAATAGTTTGTATGAAGGGCATCTAAGAAAGATCCTAGTTCTGTTACAACTGAATTGCCAATTATCACTTTCACTTTTACCGAAATATCAATTGAATGACATAGTATGTCAGCGTATTAGATATAGTACTTTAAGTCCATTTATACTGACAGCATGTTTGGTCGTGCTTCAAAGTACGTCAGACTTTCGTTTAAGTTGCTCATTTAGCGAAATGTGGTTTTCAAAGTTACTTTTTTACTAACAAAATACTTAATTTGTAAACTGTCTTAACTTAATTTCTAGAAAACTAACTTTTAAATTGCTGTCCATTGATGATAACTACACTTTTTAACTTATTCTGAATATTGCTGTCTACTGATGATAACTACACTCGTTAACTTGAATAGGTATGTCAAGACTGTACCACTTGCAGCACAGATGCTTGATGTAAGAAAAAATCAAAAACTTGAAATGGTCAAGGCTATAAAACTTGAGCAAGCACGCTATAGGCTGGAAGTAGAGATTGGTAAATCTCCACCTCTTGCTGACGAGGAGCTTTACTTGCAGTTAAGACACAAAGCGTAAGATTTACAGTTTTCACAATATTATGTTTTCAACAATATTATTTTGAGGTTATGATCATTCCTATAATTATGATGTGAGAAAATGTTGGCTAATATGTGAAAAAATCACTAAATGAAAAAGAGTAGAGTATCTAGCAAACTTTTCACAACAGTGCTATCAGTTTTCAAAACGGGTTAAAAGTGTCAAATGTTAATATATGTAATTAATCTGTAATTAGTACACATTTTCCCTTCTTAGTTAACGTGATTAGTGTAATAAGAGTTTGAGAGTTTTGAAAATTGTGGGGTTAATCTCGGTGGTGCAAAATGTTGGGTTAGCACTTTTGTGGTGGACGACAATTACCTGTGTCACTTCTTCGTGGTTGAAGATTAGACATGATCTTCTGCGGTGGCCGGAATTGTTTGGCGACGCGTCTTCAGAATATGTATTGGCTGAAGATTTTTCAACGACGACTTTTTGTTATTTGTTCTTCTTT